>JAPYZN010000432.1:0-31569 GCA_030522865.1 Psyttalia lounsburyi | reverse complement strand
CAAAAACGACTCTTCAATTAGTATTTTCAAGGGATAGTTGATAATATAAGCTACTCTCGAATTATGAAGAAATTGTTTTAGTCTCTCATTAAAAAAAAAATTGTTTTAATGGAAATAGAAGCAGTACATCATTAATGGAATTGCTATGAGCATCCGAGCATAGCATCAATGACACGTATTGGTTGTATGAGCCCTAAAACGAGAAACATCAGACGACAATGCTTACCATTGGCTGATGCAGATGTTACATACATTCGACTCATACCAACTAACTACAGTTCCGTCATCCACTATATCTGTTCCTAAGTGGAAAATCTAATTTGCAGAACTTAGTGTGTGAGGTACTTCGGATAGCGAAATGTCAGGAGCTGTGGATTTCAATTCAGAATGAACTAGAGCTTACATACTTCACCATTTTCATACATCTCCACTGAGATTTCCTCCCGAGAATTTCTAGTTAGATATATATCGGTGCGCCTGTCTCAGCTAGGAGAACTGATTCAATGTCATTACGGTAACTTTGTACAGTGATACTTGGGAAAGATTACCGTTTCTCGCTACTGAGGCATACTGGTTTAATGTCAGAAACATACACAGGAGAAATGAAATGCCTTCAGAGAAAAATATAATCTTACCAATGAAATATTCTTCTGACAAAAATTTGGAGCAAATCAAATTGGATCCAACAATTTTCCAGACGTTGCGGAGCTGCTCATGTTCGATTGCCATCTTCAAAAGTCAATTAAATTGGACTAGGTTCCAAACATTGTTGGCCTCTACTTTGTCGTTAGTAGAACTTTCTCATCGTTTAAACCCTTCGGCGAGAAGTGTGGTACATCACTTGGCAAGAACAATCAACAAGGCGATGGTAATAGTGTGCCTGATGGAGGGTCAAAGGCTGACTACAGTTAATTAATTAAGTTAACGAGGTCCTTGATGTGAGGGTACCTCGGCGTTGATACCAAAACAGTAGGAGAGATTAGGAGTGAATAGATGTCGAAACGTCTATACATAATTCAGGGTGAAAGATGTTATTGACAAAGGGCTCGATTTGAATCAGGGCTTGAAGCTCTGATAATCGATCCAGCAGGGTTTCAGCATTAGACGTCGTAGCATAATTATAATAGAAATTGGAAATTCCCAATGAATATTACTATTACATAATTTTCTTGCAATTACAAAATTATCTAGACAAATCGATAGTGACCTCAAATTTCAGTCCAATTATTGCCTAAACATTAACAAAATTTGGAGAAATAAATTGAATATTTTCTCAAATTCATAATCAGTAGGCAGTTTGGAAGACAGGTATAACCCGATGGTTCGAAAATAAATTGACTTACTTAAGAAGAACTGCATGGCAGTTCTCTGTTATCTACCAGTCAACTTAGATGCGAATGAGATGGCAATGAAGAACCACAGCAGCAAACTTCTCCTGAGTGAATAGAGATTAGTTTCCTCAAAGGGTCACTCTGTCGTCACATCTCCGAAGAATCTTGATCCTCTCTAAACTTGATGCGTCGCCATGACCCGTCTCCAACTCATGCATGCCATAATTCAATTATGTGATACAGGTAATGGTTCTTACACAGTCTGAACTACTTCACTCTCCAAGGATCAATGTTGAAGGATAGGCCGAACTTAACCACCACTAAGACCCTTGAATACAGACACATGACACCAGTGAGCTGAAAGCCTAGGAGAAGTCAATGTCTGCCCACGAAATTCTCCGTCAAAACCACTGATGCCAACTGATCCTCGAAAAACCAATTAAAAACGTGTGAGTAGAGAAAATCGAAGCATCTTAGCTGCATGCTGACTTCTTTATTATCTAGCAGTCGTGTTAGATGTGAATGGGCTGGCAATGAAGAACAACATCAGCCAACTTCTGCTGAGTGAATGCAGATTAGTCCCCTCAAAGGGTCACTCTGTCTTCATTAATCCTCTCTCAACTTGATGCATCGACATGGCCTGTTTACAACTCGTGCAGGATATAATTGAATTATGTGACGGAGGTAATGGTTCTTCACGGTCTCAAGTACAGCACTTTCCAGGGATCAACGTTGAAGGACATACTGAAATAGACAACCACTAAGATTCCGAATACACATACATGGCAACGATGAGCGACAGTGTTAGGAAGCACAGAACAGAGCGAAGAATGAGCTGCCAACTACTGCTGGGAGACTGAATAAAGTCAGCGTCTGACCAAGAAATTCTCCGGAAAAACCGTTGGTGTCTTAATTAACTGTCATAAAAGATCAACTGATACTTTTCCATCACTCGTCTTCTTCAGTCATTGAAAAGTTTTAATGAATCTCTCCGTGGGAAAAATAAAAGAACCTGAGCTGGATGCTGAGTTCTCTATTATCTACCAGTTGGGTTAGATGCGTATGATATGACAATGAAGAAGAATATCAGCAAACTCTTGTTGAGTGAATGCAGATTAGTCGCCCCAGCGGGTCACTCCGTTCTTACACCTCCGGAGAGTCGTAATCCTCTGGAAATTTGATGCATCGACATGGTCTGTCAACACTTCGAGCAGGACGTCAATGAATGATGTGGTGGAGGTTGGCGGGTTCTTTTTGGTGATTCTTCTTCTCTAGTTGTTGGCAAGTTTTAATGAATCTATTGGGGGGAATGTAGAAGAATCTAAGCTGCATGCTGAGATCTCCATTATCTGCCAGTTGGGTTAGCTGCGCATGAGATGGCAATGACGAACAATAGCAGCAAGCTTCTGCTGAGTCCTGCTGGCACCTCCGAAGAATCTTAATTCCTCGGGAAATTTGATGCACCGATATGGCAACACTTCGTGCAGAACATAAATCAATTATGTGATGGAGGTAATGGTTCTTACACAGTCTGAAGTGCTGCACGCTTTGGGGATCAACGTTGAAGGATCTGCTGAAATAAACAACTACTAAGACGTCTGAATACAGATACACGGCACCAGTGAGCCATGATACTAGGGAAGGCACCGGAGAGCGGTTAGTGAGCGCCTAACCATTGCTCGGAGGCTACGTGGACCCAATGTCAACGTTGGCATACGACATCGGGGGTATGTCGTGTTCACCTCGTGTGCACTCAAGAGTTGCATGGACTGAATATTCAACGTCGACCACACTACATAGCATATGCGACGGCCGTATGAGTGATATGGCGCACATTCTGGCGAGCTTTTGGTGAAATTCCCACATACAGAACGATATGGGAATGTATTCATCAGAATTGGAAGGGAAAACGACTTCATTACCGTTAATTTCCATGATTTTGAAAAGATCACTTCAAGCGAGATTGTCTCGTGAGTCATTCACTTCCCAAAATTTTGGAAAATTTGAATTTTTTAATGTAAGTCATTATGAAAATAAAGCATTAGATTGAAGTGGATCTTCAAGGAAGCGACTTGAAAGAGAACATTAGCTGCCAAAGCGTTTTAAATTTCCACAACGATTTCAAATCAAAATTCCTCATGTAGTTTAGGAATCCTGGATTTTCTGGCACTCAAAAATAAATTGACTCAAGCCAAATATGAAATCTAAGACTTGAGGTTCATTTCAATGACACGGAAAATTCAAAAATGTTTATCGATTTTTTTAAATTTCCGGGCTCGACCAGAATTTCAAAGTTTCTATAATATCATCAATCCTAACTTCTGCAATGCAAAGCCCACCGCATTATTTATCCACTCACAATTATTCGATCAATAATTTCATTCTAGATTTTATTCACGTTTTTAGCTCTCCATCCTCCAGCAGTTGAGCCATAATCGCAATGGCACTTCAACCGTGAACGTAAAAAAAAAGGCTGAAATGAAAGCGGCATATCCAGTGCGAGCTTTACCGCAACAAAAATAACCAAGGAAAAAAGATATTAAAGAGGAAAAGGATTGGTCTCCCGGAGGCCAAGCGTTGGGAATTCTATTTTATCGAAATCGTTAATTGCTCTTGGTGTGCCTACAGTACACATTGGACGAAAGCACTCATCTGGCATTGAAAAAAAAAAATGAATAAAAGAGTTGGAAAAGAATTGTACCAATGGCGACTGTGTTCCTGCCTCGACCAAGTCGATGCGAATAACACGGTAATGTGCACTGCTGGATGCCTGTGTGGGTGAATGCGAATTACCGTGGGAAAGTAGGTCATTCCTGTTAACGGCAGTTGGTTCCCGGTGTCGTGCGTGCGTCAGTGGCCAGCGGAGACGGGACTATTTTGCAGAAATGGTGTAAGCCTTCAATTTTTTTTTTCACAATTCCACATGTTTTTCATTCCAATTTTTATCCACGTTCTATGCTTTTGAATGGAGGCTTTTGTTAAAATGTATCAATCCCTGGTATCAAAGGCTGACATTTTTTTTCCGTATTTGGCTGACGTGGGTGGTTGTTTCTTTGATGTTTTGACCGCGTCAAGTTCAGTTTACGTAAATTTAAAATGAATTGAGATTGGCTTGGGGTTACTTTCCGTTGGGGAGAATGCATATTTGGGATCAAATAAATGGCTTCATTCAAGCATTTCAGTTTCACCCTTTGCGAGGGCCACTGTAAGAGCTCAAGCTTCTTAAAAAAATTGCAATTTTTACCAACTACCCGTTGACAGTACTAAAGAATATATTGAATTCTAAAGTATTCAATAGATGCGGATTTTGTAATGAGTTCTACCGACAACAGTAGCATATTTTCAAAATTCAAATAACAATTTTTTTTTCTCTTTCCTATAACCCGTCGGAGGTTTACGATTTGTACCCCTCCCTGTACCGCCATTGCCGGGGTTTGAACCCTGATCATTGGCACACGAATTCAAGTAACAATTTTTTTGAATTCTCAGTTCTCTGAAAATTCAGTGGAAAATTATGTTTAATTTTGGCAATGAGATTAATAATTCCAGAGGCTCAATAAAAATTCCAAACATGTCCAGTGTCCTTGCGATGGCACAAGGAATGAGTACAGTGAGGGGAAGACGAAGCTCCCCTCCTCCGATCTGGTTATGAAATAAGGATATCGAAACACATCGCAAAAGCGCAAGAGAAACAATTTTCCATGCGCCTCTTTATAAAAAAATCATTCATTTAATGAGGGTTATTTACTTGACACTGTTGCGGTCCTTGACGATTCGGTGAGGATGCTTTCGGCCTTGATTTCTTCACCCCCAGCTTTGCAGGATCACCTGGTCCTGTTCTCGACTCTTCACTGCTCCCTGCAATCACAAAAGCAATTTTCAATTGAGTGGGTAATCGTTACTCGAAAAGATGGTCTACTTCACATTGAATTTTCCGTAATTTCTTGAGCGAAATCGAGAGATGGATGTGAGCGGTACAGGTGATACATTATTTTGTGAGCAGTTTCACTCACTAGGGAGCTATTGATTTTTTTTCATTTGTGCAGTGCACGTCGGTGGCTTGGCTGGTTGACTTGAGTGCCGCTAAAGGGTCAAGTCCCTTCGGCTTCAACGTGTAGGGAGATTGATCGCTTTCGGGTGCATGTTTTACTGGAGACCCTGTGAAGAGGCTCTAATGTTCGGTCCTCAGCTGTACTTCATGATGTCGATCATACCATCGAGCCCAACGTACATTGATATACGAGTCGATGGTTTTTGTAAGGTATTGATTTGTACGGATAATGAGAGCTTTCAGCAGAAATTGTCAAGTGATTTTTTTCTTGGAGATCTGTTGGTGAACAGATAAATCAAGATTTCTTGTAGAAATGTTCTCTTCAATTCGCGGTTAAGGAGAGAATCGTATATTTTTATAAAAACTTTTAATAATAGCTTCAAGTTGTTAATACTTTTAAGGGGAAAACTTTGAAGTCTATTAGAGATTTTATAAAAATTCTGTAAGTATTGACCACAGTAGAGTTTTTATTTATTTGAATGGTCTATTAATTGTTGCTAATTTCTATCAATTTTAATAATGATTGAACTATAATTTAAGTTATCTATAGATTTATTTATCAACTTGTGAATATTCGGGGAGGAGGGAATTTTTCAATTTGCTCTTTTGAATAAATCACTCGTCGAAAAAATAAATAAAGATTTCTTGTGTGAACATAGCACTTGGTTCTCATTCCAGGTGTGTAGATCTAAGGAAGAATCATTTTTCTTTGCGTTAGTAAATCGTAGACAGAATTTTACAACACCTGCATCTCGGCACATTCATCCTTTTTAATGTTACTTATTCGAGTCCCCGGTTCCAGTATATTTTTTCCTGATAAATTGCATACGACTGAAAAAATAAAGAGGGGGAATTTTTTTTTGTAATCCTCAATGAAATTTCAACGAGTATTTCACGACAAGTGCTTTCCACATTTCAATCCGCAATTTTTAGCGTCCACTTGGGATGAGTAGTCTCAATGCAGAGTCCACGTTGCTTGATGAGCTTTCAAAGGGATAGCGTGTATTTTTTTAAGCCCACGGATGAAGAAAAAAAAAATTAAAATCCCAGGAAAACGACTGGCTCTATTCAGCAATTCCAATTGCTGAATTTTAATGATCACTCACTCAAAAATACTATGGACAAAAGTAAAGTGTAAAAGTAAAGTAAAGTAAGTTTATAGATTAAAAATCGACAGTGAATCTTCGATTTTCCGGTACATTTTATTTAAAATTCAATAACAAAAAATTATCGAGGTGCTTATACTGTCTACCATCAGACCTACAGTTGAACCGGATCTCGAATGCACTATTGCAAATATCGTGGCCAGTGCCGCCACGTGATGTTAAATTTATTAGCGATTTTTTCATTCACATCGATATTCATGTTTCCGGCAAAATCCCCCAATTAGAGACGGGGATGTACATAATGCACACACAGTACGATACGAAATATGCAGTTGCAAATAGGAGTGCACATATTTGTCGAATAATTTCCGGGAGACGTTATTAAATAAATGGCGTATAGTGAATTAAATGTAACCATTGCGCTTCGTGCATTGGATATTGCAGCAATATTGAATTGCGATTGAGATTTGATGGAAAAAGCAACATTTGCTTTTGAATGGATTCCATCCGCACTTTATAAATATTTCCCGGACAACGGGCTAAAAATTAATCTAAAAATATCCACAATTTATGTGGCTTTTTTTTTTATACCAATGAGTGGTAGTATTGATCATTGGCACACAAAGGTTCATCATATTTTCATTTTTGTACGCTTCTGTAAATATATCAAAATCGTTATTAAAATAATGCGTAATATTCAGTTGCAAAGCTCACAGAGATCCCCCGCCAAATCTTTTGGGAGTTCTCCGATTTTTTTACCTGGGAAATTCGCAGAGAAATTAATGAAATTAATTACTTGACGTTCATTAAAAGAAACTCGCGATGATTTATCCGTATAATTATCGAACTGTGTTATCAAAGGCCGGCTCCAGCGGCAGTCTCCGCTGCTGATCAGTTGGGGGAAGTAATTGTGTTATACAGCGGAGAAATTCAAAGGCAGATTTTCGTCAACTGGAGATATTAATCCGCTATTGGACGTACTCCCGTGAATATTGCGTTCTACACAGAGAGCTCACGCCCTTTCAGTTGATGTTTAAATATTTTTGGGATTTTTTAGTTTCGTGGCTTTCCCGGCCGTGATTACTCACATGGTCGGCCTCCATTTAATTTCAGTATTTTGCCGATGTTTCGCAAACATTGCAGTTTCCATTTTCCCCGTTGTATGCAAAATATGATAAACGAGTTGATCTTGAATTGAATTCGAATTGGGATCATTGAACATTGAAATGCCGTTGTTGCCGATTTTTCAAGAAATTTTTAGGAATGTTGACTGCTTACTCAATTTGTGAAACTTCAAGATAAAATGTGCATTACAGTACTCCATGTAAAATGTTTTGCAAGGGCTTTAGTCCCCAGAATGAACGAGTCTGAATCCGTGTGAAGTGGTTTTACGAGAAAGATGACCATATCGTAAACTGTATACTATGGAATACAATTCTAGAGGGTAGAGAATACTCTCTCGTTAAATAAAACCTGCGTGTGGGATGGGCGTATTCTAGAAAGAATAAAATAACGGTTTGAAATTTTCACCCGTTATTCGCGTATCATATGGGATTTATACGTCGTTTTTATCGTATATCGTTAACATCGGTTCGCAACCATTTCATTTGGGTAGTTTCAACTGTAGCGTACATGGCAGATGGAATTGGAGCAAAAATACGTATGGAAAATTTTTTAGACGCATGTGTGTTATATTTATATAATATATTTCAGTGGGATTAATTTTTTCATATCTCTATATTATGTACTGGTGGATAAAAATTGAAATTTCATGGACGAACGGCGCGAATTTCCAGGAGAGTTGCATTGAATGGAATTTAACGGAAAAAAAATTATTGGCCGTCAGATTTCACTAGGCGTTGAATAAAAATTTTAGCTCGATTACAATCAAAATTTTTTAATTAGAAATATGGAGTTGGCAGATGAACTTCAGGATTGCGAATTAAATACAGGAAGAAGGAAATCTATTAATGCTCTTTATTTTTCCCGTCATTAACTAGAAATTTTCTGTTGTCCAAATATTAATGCATTTAATCGTTGGCAAAAAATGAAAATGCCAAATTAATAAATAGAGTGTTAATTAATTATTCACTTAATATTTTGATCAAGACTTAGTACGAAAAAATAAAATCATAATTTTTTCCTCCAACGTCTGAGGTGAAAAACTAAACCCAGAAGTTCGTTCATATTAATTCGTGATTAAGTACGCCGACACCCGTAGAATTTAACCTCGTCGGTTGATAGCCTGAGAAAACTGATTTACCCAGGGAATAAATCCCTTCTCTCGCAGGCTTCCTCTTTACACAACTCTCCTCTATCACTCGTGCTTATTTTACACTCAAAAATATTGCTTTCAGTTACTTATTCTCGCACTGCCCTAGAGCAATTTCATTTCTGATGTAACAAATTTACGCTGTGCACTCAGTAATTTGCATGTTTGCGGACTCTTTGAGAGTGTTTACTGTGGAAGAAATTTACTATTTACGTCACTCGGTTTTTCCATTTTGTGTTTTCGGAGTTTCCTGGTCGAGTCATTTTTCATTTATTTTTGGTAAATATGATGGAAATTTCAGGACCTTCCAGAAGCTCTTGATTTTTTTTTCTTGCTCGGTAGAGAGAAGTGGAAAGGTGTTTGGAAACAAGATTAATATTTTATTATATGACATTTTTGAGGCATGAAGCCTAGAGTTTCAACTCACAACTTAATATTTCTAATCCTCAAGTTCTAAATTTATGATTTGTGCAAAATTAAATCGTCTAAAATGAATAGTTCGTATTAAAAAAGCCTCGGTTTATATCAATTCATAAAATTTGTTGCAACCTAATAAATCAATGTTTTTTTTCCAGTTAGGTGATCGTAAATAAAAACTTTTATAAAAAGTGGAGCAAGCACGGTAAAATCACAGGATTTTTTTCCCCCCGCCGTGAAAAACGAACAAGTTTTCTCAATTCTACAACCGCAATAAAAAGAAAGAAAATGCGCAAGAAAAACCTCTAGAAGGATATTACGTGCTGTTGATAGAAGATAGAAGCTTCTTCTCTCGCAAGGATTGCCCGCTGGAGTGACCTCACGCTGAGCGAATCGCTTAAACTACCCTCGTGACAGATTTATCACTCGGTTAAGCTGACCAGAGAGAAATCTATATGAAACAAAACGCCAGCCGAGGACGTTCCTCCGCAGATGAGGTGAAAAAAATAAATAAATAAATAAAATGAGGAGAGAAATATATAATATCTATAGGGCCCTCTGGTACGGCGAAAATTGGAGAAAATGGGAGAATGAGTGCGGCCGAGGTGTACACCCACGAGGCAACCGATTTATAATATTTATCGCCCTTAGTCGATAATGGAGCTTTGGGGCTGGTGGGCTCCAACGTTAACTGTAACGTTATAGGCACCCAATAAGCTCAGGGCGAGGCTCAGACCCTAAATCCATGCAGGTGATATATAACTATGCACATACTCGCTTCGCCATCATTCCCGCTTAAAAATGGTCAGAGTAAATTCTATAAAGAGGAATATACAGCATCAACAAAAATCGCTGATTTAAATCAAATAACATTTTTTATTTGACATTTTGGCAAATGCTTTAGTAGGTTCCCCCCAATTTTTGGGTTTGATTATTTTTTCACTTCGATAGATCTTTTGGTAGAAATAAATAAAACATAATTCCTTGCTTAAAAAGAAAACACCTTGAGCAATGAAAATAATTTATTTCACGTGAATAAAACGGAATAAGTCGAGTTGAGCTTCAAATGAAGCCTTTTTTTAAAGTGCAAATGAACGAAATTCCATCCGATTAAACAATCCTGAAATCCAGGAAAAAATCGTACATCGAAAAGTACACTAGTGTAAATTCCAGGCGATGTTTTTCCTCTCTGTGCTTATATTCAATCATCCGTTAACATTCAATGAATCTTGCTAATGAGTTCTGATATTTTTCATGTACAAAAAAATCCAGCGTTGAAAATTTCTGACATTCTACACTGTGAATTTTCAATGAAATTTTCATGGCATTCCGGCATGAAACGTCAAGTAAATTTCAACTACCAAGCGTTTTACCTACCTTGGCATTATTTCGCTTCTAACTATGGTGAGGCTGTCATGGAAAATGAGGGAGTTTCGGAAACGAGACAGCATTCTCATTTCTAACGAGCATTCGATAACAGGAGTGAAACCGTACCAGGACGAGCAATGGCCGTAGCACATCCAGTCACTCGCCTAGAATTTCCATGCTCTCTACTCTCTCCGTGGCTCCGCTGAGTCAATATCCGGAACGTTTATAGCATGACAAAAGGTTTTTTTTGGGGGACAGACGAGTTCTGTAATATGATTCCAATATTTCGAAATTTTTTTTGTTAATTATACACAGAACGTCGGCATGAAAAAGGAGCCCTTTGGTACTATTAGAGTTATTCGTAACCTTGGAGTATTGGGGCTGACTTTTGAATTATCAAAAATTTGGAAATGTTATTGGAGGCAGCAGTCATTGGTACTTGGGTATACATTGAGAGGCAAATACGAAGGACTTGACGAAGGAAATTTATCTGATTCAGAATATAGTCTCTCGTTAATTTTGTAACTCATCAAATCTAAAATAATATTCTCAAACTCGAGAAATTGTTCAGTGGGTTTAAAAATAAAAATGATATATTTAAATTGCAAATTTATGATTAAAAAATTCCTCCAGATTTCCGCAGAACTTTCAATTGATAAATATTTTAAAATTGTTTTTTTTAGAATTGATAGAATAATCATTGGTTATCCATAAATAGTAATAGAAAGTCGAATTCAAATGAAGGAAAAAAAAGAATGGTAAATATCTATGAATAAAATGCCGATGGCCATTTTATTAGTCTAAGGGGTTGGGTGTGGGTTTGAAAAAATATTCTTTTGGTCTTATAAATGCAAAGAAAAAATATCCATATGTCAATATTTTTCAGCGGAAACAGTTGTTTTCTGATTAATACAGAATCCCGTTCCGTACAGAAAACTTTTATTGACACTTTTATTTTTTTTTTTATGTTTGTAAATAAAAGATTTTTGGCAAACGAGAAATTATTTTCTGAAAATGGAATAATATTTGCTCGACAATTCCTCGGGTAGAATCTGCTTTCCGCGATCATTTGGCCCATTTCCAAATGATGGCAGTCGTCGAGTTTTTTATTTAATAGCGCGAGCACATACTAATTTTCAGCGTTGTTAGGTGAAATTGGATTTACTAGGTGGTTGATGAAGTTTCTAATTCATTCTCATTGAATTCGTAATTTTAATGAAAATGAAATTGGAGTTCTTCCAAATTGAATTGTCACACTACTAATTATTATTATTTAATCATTATAAGGCATCTTCTTCCTTATTGACACAAAATTTTAAATAAATATTTAAAATCGTTTGAAATATTTTCTTATTAAAATTTTCCTGTTTTTAAAAAAGTGCGAAAACAAATTTTCGGTATCCGACTGATGGGTTGACTCCAGTTTCATTTATTCTTTAGAGTGGCCTATATTTACTGTACCACAAAAATTTACTTATTTTGTATTTTTTTAAAATACACAGTAGAATATAATCCGTACCCCAGCAGCTGAAACTACCTGTGACAAGCAAATTTCCCCCGATAACCCGAGTTATTAAGTCGTAAAGGTAAGAACTTGGCGAAGTTGAGAGTACGGGGCATCCACTCTTCCATTATCGCGAATTAACATCCCGGAATTGAGGGATGAAGGTGAGAGGTAAACGGTCTGAAAGAGAGTGAGTGAAAGCTGTGATAAGGGGGACGAGATGGATAGGCTTCGCCTGACCTACAGCACCAGAAAGTTACCTCTTGCTCCTCCCTCATCGCCAACCGGGAATGTCGGTGGATTTAGTACGGTATACATCTCATTCGTTCTCCTTTCCACCTCCCACTCTCTTTCATACTGTACCCATTGGACACTTTGGTGACGAAGCCACCAAGTCATAACGCATAATGGTTTAATTAAGAAGTTGTCAGTCAGCTTAAACGTCTGGAGGACCCCTCCTCCTCATTGCTCGTGATTTTCCTCACTCTTTTCCAGCTCGAGTCTCACTGAAGTCATTATTTTCACTCGTCATACGTCAACGACAGAAAAAAAAATTCATTGAGAGTCTCAGACTTCCTGAAATACATCTCCGGAAATTCATTTGTGGTTTTATTTGCACTGAAATTGTCAGAGATTTTCATTTCAATTATAAATTGAATTATTGACTTGTCAATAATTTAGATAATTTTTTCAATTTATAGAATTTATAGAATTATTTAGAGAATGTCCTAAAAATTAAAATGTTCCTCTAGAAATAAATCGATTGATAAATTGATCTAATTTGTTATTATGTATTCACATTTTCCGAGGAAAAAAAATGAAGTAAGTCCTAGTCTTCTGTGAAATCGGAAAATTCATGGCATTTCCCCCCTTCAATCGAATTCAATATCTTTTTTCTTTGAATTACTACTAAACTGTCTATCAAAATTCAAGCGTTTTCGTAACGATGTAAAATCCTGAGCATAAAATCGATACTTAAAAATAATAAATCCTCTAAATTTAACATCCCCAGAGGATTATTTCCGAGAGGAGGAGACTATCAAGTAGATCCTGTATGAGAATTTTACTGCAGAGAGAATCAATTTGAAGGCTCGTGCCCTGCGGTCCTAAAAAAAAAAGTTAAGACTAAGATTTGGGGAAAAGAGTCAAGAGTAGGGTTAGGTGACTCCTTGATATAGCCCATAAATTCGGTGGTTCAGATTACATGATAAAAACTTTTCTCGTTGAGTCAGAAATTCCTTACGGCGACCACTAGGTTGCCTGTGTACTGCGCCCATAACCATCTCCAACAAAGTAAAATTTACATGAACTTGAGACAAGAAAAAAAAACACCCGGAGAACTAGTTTAGGGTTAAAATAAGGAAGTTGGGTTATATTTTGATGCAACTCCTTGAATGATCGGGAACAGTTTAATTATGAAAAATAAATGCCACGGCTGTGGTAGCTCAGAAGCGCGGGACAGAATATTGAATGGAATTTATAACGGGGGAGTGAGGGGCTAGAGTTAAGTAGACAAGAGTAGATAAGAAATTCAGGTGAGCACTGAAATTTCCAGCTGGGAATATATTAATTCAGATCCTTGCATTATGTAGACCACCATTGGCGACGAAGTATGAATATTTCATTGCGATAATTACGTTGATGTGAATTATGGTGTGGCATTCGTTATTCAAGTGTCTCTTTAATGTCACATTATTGTTGGATGACATTGAAGAGATGCAGTTTTCTCACCGCTTTTTTTTCAGCAAAAATATCTGCATGATATATATAAAGAAATGAATATTTTATTGGAAAAATTAAACCTAAAATAAAAATTTGTAGATGTGAGAAAACTGCGAAAATTCATTCATTGTCCAAGAAAATTTCTGACGACAGTGGATTATGTTTAATTTCATTGGAGTAATCTGAGGTAATCTAAAAATCATGATCCTCCGGAACATCACAAAAATAAAATCACTATTATCTTTTTTCTAGAAATATAAATTTTCAAGTGCATAATTGCCAGAAATTTCCAACGCCTCTACGAGATACGTGTATTTTTCCTGTCTTTATAAAACGCGGATTAAGTAATTAGGGAGGGGTTGTACGCGATATTGCCACAAGACCGTTTTTGTAGCTGATCAATTTTGCAACAAAAAACATCTTTTGATAATTTTTCCTAATATTATTTCTTACTGAGATACGGGCTTTCGAGAAATATGTAAAATCACTTATCTCATTTTACCACTTCGCTACAGAATTGTAAACAGTATTCTCATGAACTAAGACGCGAGAGTCATTTGATTTTTTTATTGGCACATCACGATATCCTCATCTTTAATTCAACAATAGATTCTTCATGCATCATCCCCTGAATCCAAGATATCATATTTTCTCTCTGAGCGCATCATAATTCTGCGTGGGTAATACATTCATTTCCAAAAGCGAATCATTTTTCTTGGATCCCTTCGAGAATTGAGGTGAGATGCGGACGAGTAACTCTGATGAGAACGAAGCGCATTGGAGTAGAAAATATGCTATCAATTTTTTAGCGGCCGAAAAAAAAAACACCCCAAAGAAAATGAGAAACATCATTTGAAAAAGATTTTTCATGACTGGGATTAAGTAATCCATCAACAGGGGAGGGAAGAATTTGTATTTAAAGGGTCTCGTGAATTGCTGATACTTCAGACGAATTGTCCCGGTTGTTCAAAATCTGAAACATGACGAGACAGTTCTCCACGCACGTTGGTCCGCAGAATAATCGCAGGTGTGGAGTTGTAATACTCAAGTTTATACTACTATTTTGTCGGTAGTTGGCGTGTCGACTTGCTTGCTCGTTTTACAGTTAAACTCACCAAGCTCTTATCGTCTATTGCGAAACGTGTTGGGATAGTGCGAACCCGAGAGTATTAAACGAGCTATATATTACGTTTAATGTTGAGGGTAGGTAACACTTCAGCTCCTGCGTTGGATCAATCAACGAGTGAATGCAGCGTATGGGGTGATTAGAGAAATAATGAACATGATCAATGGCAATTTAAAATGCCGAATATCGGAGTAATGAGCTCCGATTTGTAAAAGACTTCTACGACCCCCTAGAATCAGCCCTTCCTCTTTCAATCTGCAGAGAATTTTTTTTTGCAAAAAATTAATCTCACTCATTCGAAAAAATAAATTCAGGACAACGTGTCCTTGTCAATGAGCGTTCCCCATTTTTACATTAAATTTATAGCGTTCCACATTCTCATGACGTCACAGAATATTATTGGATGAGGTCGGGCCCATTCTGATTGAAATTTCGATTAACCGACAAGAAGTTTGGGAATGTCCATTTCACAAAAAAAAAAAGAACGATTTGATAACTTTTTAATCTGCCCGAACTTGTCATTAGATTTAAGAACCAGTTACTCCAAATTCAGCCAGCATTTCCATCCCGACAAGTCGGTCAAAATTTGCATATCTTCAGGTCACGTTATTTCGTACTGGTGGAATTTCCAACAAGTTGAATTCTGCGAATGAACAATCTCGTGAATATATCAAAATATTTTACTGGCTATCGGAAAAATAGTGGGATATATCTCTATCACCGCAACACTTGGCTATTTGACGATTTTCACATATCAGATTTTTTTCTTTCTGTCACTTTGTTATTATTTACTAGGGTTTTGATTTCCGGGTGAAGCTGGATGAACGTGATTATAGTCTGGACATAGATTGGAGAAGTAGGATCGGATCCAAGTGGCAATAATTTCAGAAAACTCAGCTTCAAAGGTAGAAGCCATACGAGGCTATCGAGTAACTACTGAATGTTTCATTTCTTTGATGAAATTTTATCTGTTTCTTACACATTTTATGTATTGAACATGATTTCTTTCCCTCCTAGACATATAACCCTCTTTTCTAGTCCGATTTTATAGATGGATTACACGAGTTTACGCTCGATGAAGCTCAGAAGATAGGGTTTTTACGGTCCAGCTTTCTTCCAATCTTATATATATAGCATATATCGATAGATACACCGGTATATACCTATGTACATATGTGAAATCTCATAAAAAGCGATCGAGTGTCAGAGGGTGTCTCTATTTCTTCCGCTGTGATGTTTATCATTCTCGACGACGTACTAGTTAAATCATAGCTGCTGATTACGCTTTCATTAAACAACAAATTTCCAGTTGAAAATTATTAACTGGAGTATAAATATACTCCAACTTGACCACGTCTTACACCAACCCCAGAGTATTTTTCATGTTCATCGCGAAAAGAATTTTGATTTTTAGGACAGCGAAAAAATTTATGCAGATCAACTTTTCAGTTTGAAATAAAATCCAATTGTCTTATTCTATTTTTCCCGACGTTTTCGCTTATTTTAATTCTATTTATCTCAATCATAACATTATATTAATTCATGTTAATCATGGTAATCGTTATACAAAATTATCATATTATTTCGAAAATCTGATTAACATTTTCCGAAATTTATAAGAAAAAAACGAAAGGTCGAGAAATATCGGCAATAATTCCTCGAGTGGATTCCCATTACATTGGCAACTCTGTACACCTCCGTGGATATTAAATTAAACCCAAAGAAGACACAGAATTAGTTTATACATGAAGAGACACGCAAAGTTGATCTCACTGGAGCATACAATGAGAGCACTCGACGGTAGTACTCTGTTAGCCGAGAAACAGCTATTGTCAGACGAAGTGGACTATCGTCACCTCGGTCAGACCTGCCCACTTGCAGTGTCTTTTGTTTTATTGCCTATCTATAAACTAACCAAAACAGTTTTCATACAAAGATCACATCTGTCTCCCGATGATTCATTACCCTTTGAATTGGTAATTTTCATGACGAATTCAGATACTGCAGATTGCGCCAATAAAATTGATTGCTATCGTACAATAGCGCATTCTCGTAACTAGGGACGGTCGGAGGTATTTTCATCTTCACTCAAGAGCACATAAAAATTGGATTCTACATCAGTCGAGAACTAAGACCTGCATTACGTCACATCGTTTGAAGAATGTTCACCTGATCGATGGCAACAGCTGCATCATCGGTTTTCAAGTTGGCCGTATTACCATTTGTCAAAGTCACTTTTAAACACCATCTGAAGATGACGGGAGAATTCCACTGGCACTTGTTGACTTTTTTTCAACTGGACCATATTTTCACCTCTGCTTTACGGTATTTTTTTTTTTACTATTTTGAGGTCTATTGTAATTGTTTATTCTGAATGTAGAGTATGTAATTGTTCGAATATATCGAATAAAGGAAAGGGGGAACGGAGATGTTGGCCATAAATTTCGATAACCATTCAATCGAAAACAATACTAAAACGAGAAAAATAAAATAAAAAAATAGTGAAATTAAAATTTGAAAACAGAGTATCCATTCGAAAGCATATTGATGATTTGTCAGCAGTAAGAACTACTTTAAGCAATCCTAGAGAGAAAATTTTCCCTCTGATGAGTAGTAGAGATAAGCGTCAAGTCCGGCAATTTAAGTTTAAAGACAAAAAACACTGGAGAAAAATGGCTGACAGTGAAAATATTTTTGGAAATTAAATTGAATTAGAATGTTCATGAATTGTCTGGTAAAAACATTAATTTACAGAACTATCTCAAGGAATTCGGTTCAGAGAGAAAAAAATCATGGAATTTCAGAGGGCCATTGAAAACTCAATAAAATTCTACACACGAGAATTTCGTCCTCAATTTTTCTGATTTTTCCTGGTATTTATTGCTTTTCATGAAGTTATTGAAAAATGATTGGAAATGAAAATTTTATATTAATTATTTGCTAAAATATTACTTCACATTGGGATAAAAAACTACTATCAACAATCGGCGATTTAGTTGATACAAAAAATTATCCTCTCAGCGTGACAAGAAAAATTCACAAAGGAATACTCTTATCTCGCCGCAATTTTAATGAAAACTCTATCAGAAATGCGTTAGGAAAAAAGTCTGAATAGCATGGACAGTTACCAACAATAAATTCATTTCACTGAGTTCAATTGATTTTCATGGAATAATAGACCTAAAATTTACAGTGTCCGTCTCTTCTCCCATCACCTGTAAATATTCAATCACGAAATAGCTTGCAATGTGACTGGAATTGTCACTGGATGAAAAAAAGAAAAAATTCCAACAACTACACCGGAAATTTCAGTGAAAAATTTTCAACAGTGCCAGATTGAAATATTGAATGACATCAGAAACTTTCCAATGGCAGATACATGTATTGCAGGCAGCAATTCGTGGTCATCACGATAGCTCCAACTGTTCTATGCAATGTTCAGAGGCAACAGTTGGTATTGTACTGGCAAAGTTTTGAATGGGCGTAATGAATGGGACAATGAAACTTTGATATTGTGTGTCATTTGTACTTCGAGCGCTCTCGGTAAGTTGAGTACAACACAGTGTTTCCATAATTCTCTTTAATTTTCACCTTGCCAATTAATTATTAACGACGCGCATACCAAGATGCGGCATGTTATCGTGAGCGTTCAATTACACTCGATCAAACTATCAACGAGCCCATCCTACGTCACCGGATTTCAGACAAAGCCCCCCCCCCCCCATTTCCAATCTTTATTTAATGATTTCAGGCTGCAACTGTGGTATACGGCGATTATATAACCGACGATAACCGATTATATCACCACCATTTTCTCGTGGTTCCCATTGTACTCTTTACACCACCACCTCCTCGTTTACCATCGCGTGGTGGATTAAATTTCAATGGGTTGAACATTGTGTCGTTTCACCGTTACACGTACTTCACACGAAAGCACCCAACTATGTCGTATTTTCTTCATTGAAATTGCCTCAGGATTGGAATACACTTCCACTCCTTCTTCTCTGGTCTTACTGATTGCCTGCGTCTGTCTCACTCCGTCGTCAATCGGCGAGATACGTGAAGAAAGACATTGCAGTGAGAAAAAAAAATAATAATATTGCCAGTTTTTTTTATTTTATGAGCAGTATTATATTTTCTTATCCAGCAAATGAACTCCCAGATACTTCCCACGACATGAATATCAAGAAGTAGATGACATACATTTGCAATTTTAACATCAACACTGTCAGATTAATTTTCGAAAATTGATATTCGAAATTTTGGTCAAAAATCTTGACTAAAAATTTCAAATTCAATCATTCAATAATTCAATTCTCAAAATTCCCCGTCAAAATGTCAATCTAAAGCGTGAGTATTGATTTCTATATCGATTTTTTGCGCATGAACTGGACCAGTTTGTGTGAAGAAAATTGTTTTCGGCGAAACTGCCGGCTGGTAAATCTAAAAAAATCTATAAATTGTTAGCGCACAATGGATACCAACAAAAATGAATAAATTGATCTCTCACTCATTCGGATTCCCCCCACAAAAGCTGAATGCAACCGTACATCTGTCGAATGAAAATAGCCTTAGTTTTCAATACATAGCATAGATAGCCCCTGGAGAATACAGGACGATAAAGGCCGTTGGTGAATTCGCATTGCGCACGCTATTTGATGGTTCGTTTCTGATAACGGTCGACCACACTGTAGAAGATGAACCATGCACGTGTGAGTGTGTTGAGGGAGCACGTGAATAGGAACCACTGGGAGTCAGTGCGGAAGGTTTGGTGCCCACCAAATCGTATTACCAGTACATTGTAGAACCTGAATAGTCCCCATTTGAGCCGTACATATGAGTCTAAAAGTTTCGCTGTACTTTTCTTCATATATAAGATGCAGCCCTTCAACAACCCTCCAAGGAGCTCTCGACTTTCTCCTTATTCTCCACTGTTTTTTCTCTTTCCTCATATTTTCTTTACGATGAAAAAAGAAATTTAGAGATAGTACTCAATTAAAAAAATTCCCCTTCGACTATCCTCAACCTATTTTTTTTAAATTTGTATTCGCAATATTTATTGCATTGTATTATTGATCGAATTTCATCTACTTTTCTCCACTATCGTTTTACATTACTCTTAATCAATTTTTTTACTGAGCAAATTAAATAAAAATGAAAAAATAGAGTTCATTGAGAGTGTATATAAGAGGGTAATTTAAAAGTTATTGGATGTTTCTTGAATTCTCTCGAAATTAATCCCGCCCAATGGAAGCCAGCAAAAATGAAAATGAAAATGTTAGGACTTGGAGAATATGACAAATCCTTACAATTTTCTTTTTTTTCTCCTACGACACGATCCATGAGATTCTTTCGTTTGCAAGTTGCAATGAAATTTTGATCCATTGACGACTACAATTCCAGCAACAGTGAGGAGGTTTGAATGTATCACTAAAATATAAAAAAAATATTACGACGGTTCAGCTCTTCACTATCATGACAGCAAGATTAGTGCGTCGTTTCAGCGTACACCTGAGGCACGAATGCACTCGAAACTCGCAGTGCTGCGTGGCTAAAACAGATTTCTCTTTAAATTTATATGGCAGCGGTGGAGAATGGTTATTTGCCGTAAAAACAATGGCCGAGGCGGGTTATTGGCTTACACCGACGTGTAAAAGTTCGTGTTTCGAGGGATATCTATGAGCGCGGAGGAGTGTGAGAGAGATGTACTGGGTGTCTGAAAAGTGGACGTTGAAGCTGGACCGGTAATGGGTGCCGACGGCTTGAGACTCTCGGATGAGAATTGGTGTTAATTTTTTATGAATCGATGGAGAGAAAAATTCTCAACTGAATTTATCGATTTGTATGCTCAGGAAAAAAATAATCTGAGTCTCGAAATGAATTTTAAGTCGCCCAATTCAAATGATGCGTGCTTAATTTTTTTTTCTTATTCCATGCGTGGAATAATCCACTCACCTCTCCCATTGCTGACTCGTTGTCTTTTGAAATCAAGTTTACAATTTTTATTGTACTCTTTATAAAACTGTAAATTTCCAACTATGTGAAATGACTGCCGAGAATTTTTGGACACCCGGTATGAGCCCACGATAGGTAACACGATAAAAACCTCCCGGTGCCACACAGGCTGTACAGCAAATATGTCAGTCTCTCTGATCTGTTGTTGGGGGCCATTCAAAATGGAAATATAACAGAAACAAAATGCCAATGGATATTTGTAAATCTTTTACGGTGCATGCTCGTGGTGAGAGTAGTTATATCCGTTCTGTGGTAATTTCTGGATTTGTAGCTGCTGAAGACACTGTCTTCAGACTAAACCCTCATGGCTTATTTTTTCGTTTACTTTTATAGACATAAACAATTTGTTGGAATACAGTGATATAAAAAATGGCCAAGTCTCCATAAATCCCTCTCAAATAGTTGCTATTTTTTAAAATAAATTTCAAGAAGTATATGAGCTGAAACTGTAACCGATAATCGGAAAATCATTGAAATTCCATTTGACGGTTGAACAATTTTTGACCCGACCAGGAAATAAAGAAATTGGTCGGGGTTGTTGGTCGCTCGCTACGCTCGCTCCAATTGTTATTGCGTTTTGTTGAGGTCGGCGTGAGCCATTACGAGCTGAACTACTGATTTTCCAACGAATTCTTAACACCATTTGTAATGACCCGTCACGCTATTTTTGGATTTTATTCAGAATGAAAAAAAAATGAGCACACACACACACACACTCCTGATCATGAAGCGTCTACATTTCATGAAATTACGATTTTTTTTTGGGTGTAACCAATGGCTCCCTATTGGGAAGCTAGTAAACTTATCTCAAGTAATCTTCTCGTATTAAATTCGCGATTTCTCATAGAGTTCACAAAAAAAAAGATAAACAAAATAAAAGCATTCCCCCGAATTTTGTGAACTTTAGAAAATTGAATCGATCTGAATAATTCTTACAAAAAAATCTCAAATTTTGAATTAAATTGAAATTTTCAGCATAGAAAATGTAAACGTAATACTTGAAGTGAATGTGGAAATCACTTATGGTTCTTCAACAAATGAAGTTTCGTTTCATCCCACGACGTAAGAGAAAAAAAGGGAAGATTAGAAGATGATATGATGTAGCTGGAAACTTCTTGGCCCTCGGTAATTGCTCCGACTCAAGAATATAATAAATCTTTCTCCACTCCTATAGCTTCCACATCGCTACTTTCTGGCATTTATCTCATTTTTTTCACCTCTTATTTTATCGTACATCCACGTCCCGGTGAATAAGTCTTCTTCGGACAATTGCTTTGTTTCTTCGTTACAATAGGAAAAATAAGTAGAACAAGAGGTAGAAATTAGAGCTCACTCTTTCAACCACCAATCCAACTGCGATGTTCTGCGGACAATGGGATTCCTCATTCAATCGAAAAAAGTGATAGCTCGATAGCAATTAATTTTTAGTAGCCGTAGGGGCTCTCCAATGGATCTCTTTTCGTCGTCAATAAGTAGAAATCGGGATAGTGGAATGTAAGGCACTCGGCGAAGATTTCTAAGACCCGTTCAGGCTTTGAAATGCGACCAAGTTCACATTATCCACATAAGAAGATAAAAAAATGCTATAGAATTGGCCCGGAAAAGGGAAAAATTTGACATTAAGAAATTAAATTTCACAAATAGTTCAAATGCAAAAATTTCCAATTTCCTCAATAGACAAACAAAGAGCGATTTTTTTTTATAGATTTATGGAAATGAAATTTCAATGACATCGGGTGTCGCGGACAATGAAGAAAATTTCTCGTGGAATATTTTAAAAAGGAAGGTAAAGTTCACTTCGTTACCGATCCCAAATCCCACAACTCCATCAACAACAATTGAATTACCTCAAAGTGGAAAATCTGTTATAACGGGGGCGTGTGTCATCATGTTCTCTCATAATCTACTCCCGCACCGCAAGTTTTAATTTGAAAAAAAATAAAAAAATAAACACAATTTCCGATGTAGGTATTACAATTATTCAAATACAAGGGGATATAGCGAACTATTAAAATTACCGTTTCGATAGAAAATTTAAAAAAGGTGTGAGTATATCTCAAAAACTTCGTACAAATTCAGATTTCCATTGATCTTGATAACCTATTGAATTACAAAGACTAGCGATAATTTATTGCAAAAGTGTTCATAATGCCTTGATACCCTTGATTAAGTATCAGCAGTTGTAGGTATGAATTCTCCCACAAACTGGCAGGTCTTAAATTCGAAAATCCAGGGATGAACGCTGTCCCACTGTCTCGAAGCGGAATGCATCTTCGGCTTTACCGCCAATCTCTCGGTTTCGATTTCCTCCCCCCCCCCCCTCCCCTTCCTCTCATCCGTTTTTATCACTCCCAATTCCCTGCCCTGGCAGAGGACAAAGCCCTCAGTAAACTCTCTCAAACTGACAAAGAAAATAGTCGAGACAAGAGTATCAGATCCCGGAAATAGAACCGACAGAGACAAAAAATGGAATAATAGGATGAGAAAAGTAACATTCATCTGTCTCCTACTGTACTGGATATTATCCACAAAGATGTTGCACAAAATGCCGAGTAAAACGTAAAGCTACTCACCCATGTCGTTGTCACCAGGCACCCCAAGACTGTCACTATTGTCGTTGATAAAGGCTTCCGCTGTTGACGTGAATGTCTGAGGTGATAGTGTAAGGTCGGGTCCGCTTTCACTATCGAACAGTTCCAAATTGCTGTTTCCTAAAAAAAAAAAAAATAACAGATTTGTGAGACAAAATTTGGGGAAGGAAAATACAGAATCAAATTAAATCTGAATCCTTTTCGAGGAAATCAAATTCAGAATTAAAATCATAAGCGGATTTGGTCTGAAAGCTGTGTCCAGGGGATTTGTCAATTTGGTCTAATGTTGCATATGACCATAGATGGATTTCTCATGGGAAGTGCTTCTACCGATTTGGAAATTGTAATGATTATTGGCGAACTTCCGCTAAAGTCACAATTGACAGAATCTTCTAGAGCAAAGAAATTGTGAAAATTTGAAGATAATCAGCATCACAACAACTCCAGAAAGAAAATTTTCTAATGTCTGAGGGACACATGAGGGCGACAGGTATACTGAAGGATAAGGTTAGGACTTCCTTCGATATATCCCACTTATCGTGCTATATTCATAAGTCAGACTTTGAATTTTCAATAACCGAGATATGGATAATACCACGGAGACACCCATAAACGACAATCGAGCCTTGGTTGTTACTCATCATACATTGTAGGTAGAACTGAATATAAACATGAATATGTAATACTACTGAAGCGTTCTAGTACTACGATGCTCACCGCAACACGCAGACAGTGGCATTGATTCGAACCCAGGAGATGCTCCCAGATTCAGCCGATTGATATATTCTGGAATTATGCATCTCCCTTTGGCTTGATGGGTACTCAATGCTCACCAGGATTGGCAACGACCGGACGAGTAAATACCCGTATAGTGATGCACGAGAATAAAGGGAGAATAGTGGAGTTAGTAGAGCTGTCCCATAAATCTACCTCGTCGACGGTAAATGAAGGGATTTGCCTCACGTTAAATAGTTATTGATCAGTGGTCGTCGGGGATGTTAAGTCATTAGAATCATTATTTTTTTCCAGGTAGGAAAAGTCCACTGACAATGGAAGCAAGACTTGAATAAGACATGTCATCAATATATAATCAAGCCTTGGTTTGAGGTGGGAACATCATGGCTGCCCAAGACCGGGGTATCTAGGATAGAACAAGAATTCGTTTCATCGTCAAATCAATGATTGATTCAAATATGATTCATAAATATTAACATTAACTTTTCATTTCCTAATCAATGCATGATTAATCAGGTTCGAAGGTAGGGAAACCGATAATTATACGTGGAAGACGTCGCCTCCACGTGAAGAATCTATTGTCTCTTTATTTGCAATTTAAGTTGAATCTAAGTATTCCAAAATTCTCACAACAAATTTCTGTTTCAATTACTTTTATCGATTGAATAAATGAGTAAATCTATATTTTGTTCTTCCAGCAAGAATCAGGATTTACACCCATCCTTAGACGAGATTTGGATAACCCTGATCGAAGCATGACACCCGAGGTTGGATCGAGGCTCGATCAACGGTGGAATCTCCAGTATTTGAAAGATCTTGCAATTAATTGACGCCGGAATAATTGTTCCTAAACTACAAGTAACTCGATCATTCACATTTATCCTATAATTTATTTTGTGTTCAATGAAAGTTAGCTGTCATCTGCATACCAACATCTACTATTGCGGAATATACATGTAATCAGTTAGACAATTCATACCCAAAATTTCTCGAGTTTTGTATCTACCGTTTCCACCGAAAAACAAAAGCGAATTGAAACTGTCTGCATGCATCACAGCGAAGTAGAAACCAGGTCTAATCAACATAGAGAAAGCATAGCGCCAACGTACGATCTCCTCAACTGTGAAAATATCTCCTGCATACGATATCGTGACTTGAAACTGGATCTTTATATTCATGAGTTATTTCATATATTTTTCGCTATGAATAGTTTCACTCGACAATGTCTGGGATGTCACAAGATAAATTTATACTAATATCAAATAGCATTCGAGATCATCCTCAACGTGTAGCGACGTATTTCATCTCAAAGTATAGTGATACAGCTCCGTTAAAAGTTTTCGAATTTATTCCAGGGAATTTCTCAGTTGAAAACAGAGGTAGAAGAAAAAAGTTGAAGGAACACGCAGAGAGAAGGGGAAAGAGAGGGAGAATGGGAGAGAGATAGAGAGAGAGAGAGAGAGAGAGATGAATAAAAGGGAAGGAAACCGGGGGGATGGCTGGAGTTGGAGAGTAAGGAAGGTCTGAGAAAAAGAAAAAAACCCTCGAGTTGGTAAGCACACCTGGTGCCTACGTCGAGGCCAGGAGAGTAAGACCGAGAACCTGAGGTCTTATATCGCGTCCGTGGACCAGCAGTTTATGCAGTGCGCAAGCGAGCCCGACAAAGCCCGAGATATTAATTTTCTCGATGTATATGGATGAGGGTCGCGACTGGGGCAGCAGAACCGTATGAAGGAAGGGTGTCCCTTCGGTGATAGGAAAAACGAGGGTGCTGGTGGTACGTGAGAATGTGTATCAGGTACGTGAGTTGAAGGGGCTCTCAAATGGACACATGGAGGGGGTGTGATGGAATCGTGCTGAAGGGGTACTGCCAATAGGGAATAGTAGCTACTCGAGAATTCGGAGAATGAGAGAGAAGCCAAATTGATATTGATTGCTGAACGAAGAGTATTGTTTACCTTTTCATTAATCCTGGATGAAAATAAAGCTTCAGGTGGCCCCAAAAAATCATTATTTTAGGATGGTAAACTGAAACTTTCATTATTTAACTCGGCATTTTCAAAAATTATAAAACCTATAGAAGACTTTCAGAACTTACTTCAAGATAGTAAGTCCCAAATTCATTTTTTCATTTTTTTCTAACTGTATAAAAGAGCGTAAATCGATACTTCAGGGGTTTCGTTATGAAAATATGATTGAATGTTAAATTCCATCGTCACATAAAGTAAAAAAAAAATAAATATTCAACGAGACATCGGATTTAAATCCTCATTCCGTTCATTAAAAAAAAAGATGTTTCCAGCATACATATCACCCGCATAAAATAAAGATGTTCGAGGAGGGACGTATGAAGATGATCTGTGACGAGATCGTCGGGAAGAACGACTAATTCCCAACTGTTGTAAAATGGTTGCCGTTAGAAGGACGGTGTGGCTCAATATTGCCAGATAATTGAAATGGAAATCAGTATATGTTCGGATAGCTCAGATGGGAAGAGCACCCGACTGGTAATCGCAAGATCCTGGGTTCGACTCCCGGTCTGAAAATATCTGAATTTTTTCTTCAGTTATTTGTGGACTAAATATATTAAGAAGGGATTCCCACCTATCCAAAATCCTGTCCATCCATTAATCCCACTGTCCTACCTTGAAAATGTGGAACGCATTGCCCCTACCCAATTCCCAACTGTTGGACTACCAACAAGTGCGATCGCTAATGGTTAATTTGTGAAACGAGAAGTGAGCCAAATTGCCATTGATCGGCGATTGAAGAATATCATCCACCTCGTCGTGACTCCCCGATGAAAATACAATTCAAGATGTGAAAAAGAGAGCCTCTCCCACAAAACCTCCTATTTTCATCCCGTGCAATTTCAGCGATAATCCAATTGTACGAATTGACTTGCAAATACGCCGACCCCCCCCCCCCCCCCCCCCCCCCCCCCCGCTAGCGTTGAATTTTCTCATTCCCAACAAGTTGAACAAATATCGTCAAAACAACATTGGATTAATCAAGTTACACGAGAACTAACCAAGACAGGGTATACAGAGCTCGTTGGGTTGGGTGGAAAATTTTATATAGGTGTAGGAGTTAACGTTAGACCAAGGTCTATTCAACCTTGGAGTAGCTGTTGAACTCTGACGATATGCAAATTATATGATGCTTCTTGTATCCAACGACGTAGCGCAGTTTGCTGAACCAAGCGAGAAGTCGTATTATGAAACTTAAGCCGTAGAGCACAAGTGTTGCGTTACGACTGTGGCATCAAGTTCGTCCCTGGTAGCTCTTCTCATTGCTACATTTTCCTCTCGGGTTTTTATCTTTATTTTACAACCACTTCCACAGTTCGTAGGTACAATTTGAAAACTTATGTCAGGACAAACCATCTGTCCCCCGGCGAAACACTCGTCTCATCGCTCAAGAACTCCTCTGAAGATTCAATACGCTCGATATATGATTTTTTCTTTTCTGCTTTCTTTTTTTGGCAAATGTGCATGTAGAGTATGTCACCTGGTTAGTTCTTCAGTAGACGGCTTGTCAGGTATATTCTGTAACGTGATTTTGATGATGTTGATCTTATTCGCTTCCTCAGAAAATAGGATGTCACAGTACTTACGTGTACATGCACGATAATAAGCTCTACGCTGTATAAGGTTTCTACGGCGGAAGGTCTATGTGTGCGTATGTACGTGAGTCCTGGGGTTCAAGTACATATACTGACGACGGTAAACGGTTTTACGACGCTCCTGACCTCGTTCGAGCAAATTAAATGGGGGAGGAAAAAAATTGCCAAGTGTATACTGTCAAATGCAGCGGAAACTGACTTAATATGTGAACATGAGCGCAGGGGAATTGAGAGTGGGTAACAATTCATTTTGGATTTCAAGGAGTCGTTTCGTATTCTGCTGGAGATTTCTAGGGATTTTTGGGGATATATCGGACTATGGAGCAACGGTTGGTACGGTTAATTTTTTGAATTGTCAGAAATTTGGAAATATTTTTTAAGGCAGCAGACACCGGAACTACGGAATATATTCAGAGACAAAACGACTTTTGATGACGGAGAGTTATTTCCGATCTCCTGGTCCTTTTCACTGGCTTGGACATTTATCGATTGCGAATTACTACGTCAAGTGGTTGTTTCCTGCTTCAAGCTATCCAACAGCAGTTGCTAGCAGTCAGAGTGTTGCGGTGGATCATTCCGAAGTTGAACGATGTGACATGCGGTTGCCACCTGAGGATCGAACGTTGGATCTACGCACGAGGGCTAGTGATTTGAGTGATATCCGATGAGGCTTTGAAGATCGAGCCTTTTCGACCTTGTTCCGAATTCCAGACTGCAAGGATTTGACATTCGAGTGGTACTCAATCCGCTATGGAGGATTTAATCTCTTGAAACAATCTCCGGATCCAGAAACAATCTGGCAGATTGTGCTCCCAGTGCAAGCATGATACTCGAATTCCAAATACAATGGCGTAGGTTTAGGTGAGGACGAATAGCTGTTTTGATAGGTTAGAGACTCACAGAACGTGTTTGCATCAAGTAAATGGTTTCATTCAAAATGTCTCCATGTACCCAGAAAAATTGTCTAGTTGAATCAAACAAATCAATTTATTTCAATACTTCTGAATGAATGCTTTGATTTTGAAAAGAAGACATCACCAGTTGTATCAAATTTGAATTCAATCCACTTGCGAGTGAATAAAATTGACCTTATCTTCGATCGTATTATAAATTCTCTAATTATTAATAATTGATTAATAATATTTCATGGCATCTTAGTCTGGAAAATTGCTACTCTTGTGTAAGAGAAATATTATCAGTGGAAATATCAGTGAAGATAAATATTTGGAAATAGGTCGCTGTATCGAAATTTTTCGGAGCATTAAGGAGAAAACTGACGTGCACGCGTGCCCTCACCAGATCGCCGAGATAATCCAATCAGTCTGGGTTGGATACGCCGGGTTATCAATTCTCGGTTACCCGGTAATTGTTGGCTCATTGTAATTAATGTGACTCCAATTAAGAGGAATCACGCGATCCGTCCAAACCGCATGCCTATCAGACGAGGGCGAACAATGAACATGCAATACAAATTTTCTCTCCGCAACCTATGAATGGCTCCTGTGCACGCAGTCACCTGGTAAATGCCTCGCCAAGATAGGTGCACTTATTGATCGATAGAAACTTGAGATTACATTCTGTGCACTTCAATATTTTCCTAGAAATAACAGGCGATATTGAGTGAACTTCTGAATGTCTCAAGTTGTGATTTTTAGAAGTCAATTTAAGTTGAGATTTTCGAAGGGCTGAACTCAATAATTCTGAAGTCCCCTTCGAATTAATTAATATCAATATCGCTCTCCGGGCTATGGGTGACTTGAAAAAAAAAATCGACTCGTTTCGAGAAGCTCTAACTAACTCTACTTTTAATTTTTCTTTTGTTATAGCGTTGTGATAATGCCCCGATGTTTCCAATATTAAACTTCAAAAGGAATGGTTGCAAGGAAAGACTATGAGCTTTTTTTCCGGCTACCTTTTTTATTGGATATACATATTTTCCACTGGTAGATCCCCAGCCAATTTTCGTAGTCGTACAACCGTGAAATGCATTCGATTCGCGACGCTTCCGACATGTTGACATATGGATGGTAAACCAACCGTGCGTATAGTTAGGTTAGTTTATAACCGAAAAAATTTTAATGCTCTCCGAAACTCGATAATAGTGGATAATAGTATTCCATTTCTCCGTATTCGTTGGTTTAATCGATTTCCCTTTTCATTAAAAAAAAATGAGGGTAACGTTTTTTATCATCGATCTACTCTTACTATACTATATATCTATAGTGTACAGCATAGCAATTTTGATTTTTTACAGAATTTTTTATATATATGTATTATTGTGTTGGTATATAGCTGGGTTATTATTGTGTTGTTGTTGTCTTAGCGGTTTGGCGACTGTGAGGGTCGTTTTTGGAGTTTTTTGGCACAAAACTGCAGATATCTTGAAAACTATCAGGCGCAGCTCGAAAATTGGAATGGATTTGGAAAGCAGGGGAAATTTCCGATCGATATAGCATCTCAACTTCATTTTTCGTGATTTTTTGGATTTTCAATTTTTTCATTTCAGCGATTTTTGGCTGGCTGAACACATTTTCGGCGATATCTCAAAAACTATTGATCCTATCGCCTCGGGGTTTGTTCCATTCGAAAGCTGAGCTCTTTTCCCATCGATATAGGGTATTCGGAAGTGTCTAAAATGATTATTTCACCTGTTTTTGCTCATTTTCTGAATTTTAGAAAAACTGTAAAAACGGTTCCAAAAATGAGTTTAGAAACTTCGAGATACCTTATATCGATAGGAAATAAGCTCAGCTTTCGACTGCCGCAAACCCCGTGGGCCGCAAACCCCGTGGCGATAGGATCAATAGTTTTTGAGATATCGTCAAAAGAGTGTCAACTTTGGTCAAAATCGGAAAAATGGAAAGGGTCCCCCCTTCGATTTTTTGGCATTTCAGAATTTCGGGCCAGGCAGCCGACTGGCTGGCCAGCTGGCCGACCGGGAATGTCCGAATCTCGATTTTTTTGAAAGAAGATGACCCCTGGCCAGCCGGTTTAGCGGTTTTTGACCCTTTTTGGGCCTTTTTTTCAGTTTTTTCGATTTTTCAGGGCGTTATCGTCGTTTTTGAGAGTTTTTAAGCGTTGAGGGGGTTCTAGGGGTTTCTACTTTCGTTTTTGGGCCCTTTTGGCATTACTTCCAGAATATTTTCAGCCCTTTAGCAACTTTTAGGGCCCTTTTTTGAATTTTTTGTCAGAAAACTGCCAATATCTTAAAAACTATCAGGCGTACCTCCAAAATTCGAACGGATTTGAAAAGCTGAGGAAATTTCCGATCGATATAGCCTCTCAGATGTCGATTTTCGGGATTTTTTGGACTTCCGAATTTTTGACCTCTGGGGCCCGCCGATTTGAGGTATTTTCGACTGGCTGAACACATTTTCGGCGATATCTCAAAAACTATTGATCCTATCGCCCCCGGGTTTGTTCCATTCGAAAGCTGAGCTCATTTACCATCGATGTAGGGTATTCTGAAGTTTCTAAAATGATTTTTTCACCTCTTTTTTTAGTAGTTTTCTGAATTTCAGAAAAATTGAAAAAACGGTTCGAAAAATCAGTTTAAAAACTTGGAAATAGCCTATATCGATAGGAAATGAGCTCAGCTTTCGAATGACGCAAACCCCGTGGCGATAGGATCAATAGTTTTTGAGATATCGTCAAAAGAGTGTCGACTTTGGTCAAAATCGGAAAAATGGAAAGGGTCCCCCCTTTG
>JAPYZN010000431.1:84722-118436 GCA_030522865.1 Psyttalia lounsburyi | reverse complement strand
AAAAATCAATTTAAAAATTTGGAAATACCCTATATCGATAGGAAATGAGCTCAGCTTTCGAATGGCGCAAACCCCGTGGCGATAGGATCAATAGTTTTCAAGATATCGTCAAAAGAGTGCCGACTTTGGTCAAAATCGCGAGAATGGAAAGGGGGCCCCCTTTGATTTTTTGGCATTTCCGAATTTCAAGCCAGACAGGCCCCCTTTCCATTCTCGCGATTTTTACCAAAGTCGGCACTCTTTTAACGATATGTCAGAAACAAATTGCCCCTTCGAGCTTGCAATCTGTTATTGTCATCTGATCGCAGCGCGGCGAGGGGGAATGTACTCTTAGCTATCAACTATTTACTTTCCCTGATAGTTAAGAGTTCGTATTTACCTTTTAATTTGGCCTTAACCTCAACGAATTAACTGTTTAAAAAAAACTACAAATTAATTCACGAAATTTCTTGAGAGTCTAGAGTTTTGTTGTGCTGTACGGACTGAATTTATAGAAGAAAAAATGTTTAAGTTCCAATTATGAGCAGATATAGCTGTAATATTACCGGGAGTTCTTCGCGAACTTTATTACTCCCGCTCAGAATTCCAGTCGATAAAAACGTATGGTGTCCAATCCAGCCAATTTGTCGCCGTCTCGGGATCTTCCCAAGCATTGAGACAGATGGCGCCACCAGGTTATAGACCACTCAGAGGTTCGTCACTTGCCCTCTACCCACTAGATGGTGATATAGGCAACGCTTGGAATGGAAATGGACCTTCCCATGCATCAGATGATGGTTCGTTTCCAATAACGTCTGATACGTCCAATATTGAATAGAAAACTAACCTCACTGTTATTGCCTAAGTGAATTTGTCTGGTGGGAATCAGTTGACTCAACAAAGAGTGAGGGCTTTTTCTATTTCTTTGGAACAAATCGAGAAGACGTGAAATTGTGTTGCATATGTCCGAAATTACTCATTTTTTTTCAACAGGTGATCAGTCTTGAAAATGGGTTCGTTTACAAGGACTTTGGGAATACCATTCGTAGGTTTAACCGTCCTTGCTATCTTCTGGAGGGTCAATTATCTTCGTAGTCCCGAGTACGCCGGCAAATCAACATATGAATTTATCAATAATAACCAATAATAACTAATCTGTATTATTTTTTTCAGATGGTGGCAGGTGGTTCTGGAAAAGAAGGACGAGAAAAATCAACCCTAGAAACATTCAATTCTACTCTAACTTAACACAAAGTAGTTTAAAATAATGAAATTGTTCTTTTATTGTTGTTTCATGCAGATTAAATCCTTTTTTCCCCAATATTCAGCAGTTTTCATTCACGAATTCAGAAAAACGTTACTAATTTCATAGTGAGAAATACTTTATTAGGAACAAATAAAAGATAAGGGCAAATAGTATTGACTCGTATTAACAGATGACTCTGACAACTCATAAACGTATGCGTTCCATTTCTCTCCAGTTCCTCATGTTCACATATTTCCCAAGAACGTATCGCCAGTTTCACCTCATCTATGCATACGAGCATTGATGAGCTGAATGTCAATGTTGTCTCATCTCCTGTTATTGGTCTTAAATAAAAGACCTGTAATGTGATGGGCCAGTGTCAATAACCGAGTGTTAATACCGAATTAAATAATTTAAAATAAATAATTAACAATGAGTGCAAAGTTAATGGGACTCCTGTGGATTCTGCTTGTCCTCGGGACCCTTACTACTATCACAGCAAGAATTCACAAGCTCGAAATACGGGTCAGTTGTCCTCATCTCAATAAATATCCTTAACAACTTTTTCAACCATTATTTGTCTATTGATTTCCCCTTTTGATATTTTCATGTATTTTTCAAATAAATTTTCAGGGTGACACAAGACGATATATCGCTTTAACAACATTTGGATTCTATGAAGGAGGCATTCTGACAGTCAATTTAACGAATTTCAAAGCCACGCCATTCAATGAAAATTCAGTTGTAAGTGGAATTTTCAATTTAATCTGCAAATAGGTGATGAGAAATAAAAATCAATTAGTGGCTGGTGTGGTAGGCACGCATTATTTCAATAACTCAATGTGCCATGCACCTCGTCAATTGACATTTAGATGATATTGTCAATTAAACCCCATTAAAATTCAATTGATATGAGGTGGATTGCATTCTAACACTGATATCACTCCATAATTCTTCTATAATTATTGTGTTCATGATTGTTACTTTTTCTCTTCAGTATGGATTCATTTTGGACAGGACTAGGAGTGACGCAATGAATCCGTATTTAGATATGCATCAAGAGACATGTTGGCTGGAGGGAGTCACTAACCCCAAGGCTGACTTGGATTCTAAGGATGATAGTTCCGTGATTTATTTTACGATGGATTTCAAAAATAAATTGTAAGTAATTTATCTCACTCTATTTATCTCAGTTATTAATAAATTATCAATGAGACTTGCAACTATTTACATTTATGGCAGGTTACTCGTCAACTGCAGTCGCAATGTACGATCGCTGCACATCTCCAGTGATCCAGATGAAATTAGAAATTTCAGAACTAAACGAAAATCCTCCTCTGGATTTAGCGATACAGCTCTGTTTCCTCGCAGGAAACGTGATACTGTACCACATGGTGAGTGTTCAATTTTTAATAAGTTATTGAAAAATTTGCTCTGACTCCTCCCTTTTATGCAATTTTCTATGTCATTGTACACATTTAGTTAACGAGCGACTGCTTGATCCATTCCAATTTCCAAGATATTCATGATTTTCTCTTCACAGACTCTCCTACTCATCTTAAATGATTTTTTCCATCTTCTCTAGTGTCGGCATTTTGGAAGCTGTTTAATTCATTTTGGAGTCAATACGATCTCCAATACCTCCAAAGTCCCCTCTTTTTATGCGGACATCCACATATATTCTAATTACAATGACACATGCCCCGTTAGAAATTGTCTTCAGAGAATTTACTCATGTTTGGCACTCACCCAGGGACCAAAGTTAGCCGGGTAAAATTTGGGACGTGACAAGCTTCAACAAATTACCTATGAATTGCCTAAAATTATCAAAAATTTCACGAAATCTATAAATTAAACCACGAATTGTTCTCACTTCGTGTGCGTGGGTTGTTGACACACAACCAGAATGAAGGAAATGAGCGTGAGACGAGCATTGCACTTGATGTACCAGATGTTACCGTTATGCTCCTCTAATAATAGTGGCATTGCGTACATCATGTGTATTTAACACAAATACATGAAATTTCTTTATTTCCGTGTTTATCATCCGTAAAATATTAATAGAAAATCAGTTGACGCTGGATGCACGAGAGCCAACAGGTGGACCCAGATGATGTACAGTGAAATTCTAATGTCGAGTAATCACTCCTCTGCTAAATTCACCCAGGAATTTCTAGTGAAATTTATCTCTTCGTACGCTGAAAGAAAAAACTAAATTATTTTCTCGTCAAACGTGATAAATCATTTTTGCTCTTCTATCGAGAGAGAAAATCTCTCGAACGGAGAAAATTCTGTTGTGCCGAGAAAATTTTTCCATCAATTAATGACCAATGAGAGAATACGAGATAATTAGATAAGAAAAATACAAATTCTTACAATTAATTGAATTCTTGAAAGCATAAACTGCTTACGTTTATGGGAAACCTATTGCTAACAGTTCATAGTACATTTCATGCCCGAGCTTTGGAAAACAGATCACCGTCTCCCACGCGCAAAATTGGCAAGCGCGTGAAGGAGAGGATATGTTTTTTCCATGGCGAGGCGTCGATATTATTTTTCGTGACAAGAGAATCTGATCCTATTGAAAGACTTTTGAAAATTCCCACAAGTCAATTAAAGTAAAATTAAAGAGTATCTTTTTCACAAGTTGTAATGAAATTTATTTCCTGTTCCATCTTTTATCAATAGAAATTCAATGGTTTTGAAGTGACAATTTGTGCCGGACTATCCTGGCTATCCCCGAAGATTTAAATCATCGTCTTATGCAACTGAATGAACTTAAGACATGAATGAATGAGAACCAACCTCAGTTCCAAAATAATCCACCATTGTCCTCGCTGATATTATTAGAATAATGAAGACGGGAACAAATTATCATGCAATTTTACAGTCAATATTGCATGGGTCATGATCAATTGATGCGCTTTTCCCTTCGTTCTTGCCAAGAATAATTACTAATGATGTTGTTATATAATTATTACAGATATTGACATGGATATAGCTGGGAGGAACATACAGACTCAAGTATGTTCGAAAATAAACATTCCTATGACAACTGTAACTATCAAGGGTGAGAAATACTTCAACACGAGTTTTGCGATGTTTGTGGTAAACGAGGATGAAGAGGGTAGATACAATCTCTTCCTCCACAGCTGTCCTAATTATAATTATGATAGTCGCGTCAAAATTGATTTTACGGTAAGAATTTTTAGATCTATTCCAGAGTTTTCAGTGTTTCCATTACTCACTACATTTTTTTTTTTCAATTCCCAGATGAGGATAGTAGCAAAAAATCGGAGAAACTTCTTGAGTGCTGGGGAAATGCCACTTCCGTCACTTTATTTCATGATGTCACTGTTATTTTTTGTCTCGGGAGTTTTCTGGGTATTTATCCTGAAAAACAGCAAGTATGTATCACATTTGAGGAATTTCAAGGCAGCCAATGCCAATATTTGTCATGAAAGATTTTTTATTTTCTTTCTTTTATTTTCAGGCATCCGGTCTTCAAAATTCATTATCTCATGGCTGTTCTCATCTTCTTGAAATCTCTTTCATTACTTTTCCATGGAGTCAACTTCCACTTTATCCAAACAAAGGGGGAACACGTGGCCGCTTGGGCTATTCTTTATTACATCACGCATTTGCTGAAAGGAGCTGTTCTTTTTATCACGATTGTACTTGTGGGAACTGGATGGGACTTTATTAAACACATTCTGGCGGATAAGGATAAGAAAATTTTCATGATCGTTATACCACTTCAAGTAAATAATCAATTTCCGATTTAATTGTTTGGAAATTCAATGACCCACTGAGACAAAAACACGAGGTCTCAAACAAATCTTACTTGTGTAAAAAAGATAATTTATCAATTAATGTCAATTAACGATTTTCTTGTCTGAAAATCTTTGATGGCAATTAGAGAATTATTTTTATTATATTTGTATTTTCCATTTTTATCATGTTTTTTTTTGCTTTTCGATTCCAACTAACAATCTTATTATCTCAGAGAAGATTTGTTTGGAATATGGTTGACTTTTCGCTCAGTGTACATTCAAACTAATGGGAAATGATCGATTCATTCATTTGTTTGTAGGTTCTGGCTAATGTTGCAGAAATTATAATTGAAGAAAGTGAAGAGGGGGATGTGGAGCACAAAACATGGCGTGATGTATTTATCCTCGTGGATCTTCTCTGCTGTGGTGCTATTTTATTTCCAGTGGCGTGGAGCATTAAACATCTCCAAGAGTCAGCAAATACCAATGGAAAAGCTGCTATCAATCTTCAAAAGCTCAAATTATTCAGACACTTCTATATTATGATTGTCTGTTACATCTATTTCACTCGGATCATCGTGTACTTATTAAAGGTTTCCTCTCCTTTCTTGATTGAACATTATATGAATTTTTATTAATTGTTTGAGTATATGACGAGTAGGAAATGAAATTTAACAAGTAACATTTTAATGTGATGAATATGTTTCTAGAAAACCATATCTGCGTCATTAGAACCGTCATAAAGCATTGAAAAACTTAGAAGAATATCAATTTTCTTTAGCATAAACAATGCTTCAATCCCCGTGATAAAAATACAATTAAAAAATAACTTACTCTCGGGAAGTTAAAAATTCTCACTCAACTCATGCAATTTTGATAATTATCGCCACTTATGATTTTCATTTTAAAATTCCATTATTTACAGATGACAGTACCTTTCCAGTACGAGTGGCTGGACGAAATGTTCCGTGAAATGGCGACTTATATTTTCTTTGTATTAACTGGCTACAAATTTCGACCAGCATCCGCTAATCCATACTTCACTATGAACGATGATCTAGCAGTCAATGAGGACGATGATGAAACGGACGTTGTGTACGTAACAAAACAGGCAAAAAAATTTTTTTTTACTCACCTACCTCATATTTTTGTTTGTCAAAATCTTTTTTTACTTCTCTCATTCTTTTTTATGTCAATTTTATCACTCTAATCTTACGACTTCAGGCTTTTTTCCAGTGTCTCAGGGGCCAATCGATTCGCCGAGGGCCTCGGCAAGGTCTCTAGAGCAACGAAAAACCTAAGACCAACGACAACAGAGATCAGTGTCAATAATGAAGAACGAGACAGCCTTATAAACAAACGCGAGGCATCGCACGAGTATGACTGAACCTCAAATTAATAAAACAAAAAAGACTCACTTAGAAAAATAGAAAATTTATACAGAGTGTTAGGAGTTTTGATAATAGATATCGGGACCTCGAAATGACTTCAGTCAATGGGGAATATATGGATATCAAAACTCAAGTGCCCCTTTGGTGTTTTCCATTTTATTTGAGTGGTATATTGCAACGACTAAGTGGCAGGCCGTTTGTCGTAATGTTTCCCTTATAATTATTTTATTTTGCGAAGATTCGTTGTCAAGTGGGCCATCTCTTTTCATTTTACTCGCTAATTAATCTGGGACTGTTCTTGGTTTCTGTATTTTTTCTTTCAGATTTTTCATATTAATAAGAGTCCAGTTATGAGACAAATTATCGATTTTTCGCTTTTCTTTACACCCAAGTTACGTATAGAGGAACAATAATTTTTTACATATATAACATTTTTTTTCTTTAGGTTTACACCATTTAACAAGATTTCAATGGAGATGACAAAACCAAAATAACCATGGTATATATTTTCAAGTACTAACAAAAATAAAATACATAAAATTAAATTTAATTACTTTTTGACAAATTTAAAAAATCCCTAAGCATATATAGAAACCAGAGGAAAACAGTCTCAAATACATTTTTCGGACAGGATAAAAAAAGGTAACCTACCTGACGACAAATCCTTAATTATTTCTTTCCGCCTCTAGTGTCCACCAGTAAAAGAATAAAAACCAACGTAGTTTAAAAATGTTTTAGTAGGCATTTAGAGTTACATTTCCAATACATTGTTCTTCAATCTATTATTCTAATTTTGGTTTTTGAATTAAGAACGAATATCAAGAAACTCTACGTGAGAGTCTTGCCCAATTTCTTACCCTAGAAGTTTGTATACTTGTGATAATAAAAACCAGGTAAAGAATGGTCTGTTTGAAAGTCAGAGAATAATTACAGGTATTGAGTTTAGTGACCCATGACAATGTCCATTGTCAAATTGTTGTAAAAAAAAAAACTGCTATCGTATTCCGTATTCTTACAATAAAAATTAATTTTCTTGTACGGTATCGGATACCGAGTGAAACAATGTGAAATATAGTCATGAATTTAATCATAAATGTAATAATAACCACACCATTGATTGATGATGGTAGAATATTTGATTATAATTTATGCACACGCATTATTGAGAAATTATCTGGGAACGCAAAGGAGCAAGTGTTTAAACTGGATAGTTGACTCTTTTGTATTTGTTTATTGAAATAATTAACTTTGGTATGTAATTATGAAGTATGTGCGAAATGAGATGCGGATAAATACTGCAAAATTTTGAATGAGCAAATAAATGATATTTTTATGGTATTGTTTTCTTGTTCTTGTCATTTGATGGAATTTTTATAAGGAATATTTTTTAAAACTCGAACATAAAATTATGCCCCCTCAACTGACTACTCTGAAGGTACCTGAAAAATGATCAATTTCACTGTTACCGACATAGCAGAGTTTGATATGGAGCTTCTGAATTGGCCGTAAACCGTGAAGGGGCTAACGTAGAGTCAGCCCCCGACCCCCCTCTCCAGCCGTCGAAATTGCAGTGATCCATAATTTTCCTCCCGAAGATGCAACTTAGGCGGGAGAGGAGAAAGACACCTAGCAAAAATGAATAAAAAAAACCAAGACTCCTCTCACATTTAACTGTCACGTGACGAACGAAGGATTTTTCTTTCTTATTGTTTCCAGGCATGATGGCGCCAAACGGCACCTCACCGCCGACGTTTATGTAAAATACATATACATTATTATCGATTCGTTGCGTAGGAAGATCGGTGCGCGTGGTCAATGGCACCATTTGACCGGCGGTCAAACGTCAAAGAATCCCATAATCTCGATGATGTGACGGCCAAGAGCTCTCGAAAAGTCCCCAAAAAATAACTTGAATACTCATTAATTAACAATAAAAAGAAAAAAATATATGCCTGAAGCTGAATGCAAAATCCACCGATGAATTCGAGTGAGTATGAATGGGATATACATTGACTGGAATCGCTAATGAGGACATGGTTAGACTCCTGCACTTATCCTCTGAGTTTTCTCGATATGATTTTATTGCAAAAAAAGAAACAAAGTGGAAGGAAATTCATGAAAAGAGAGATAGCAATGTCTCAGGGCCTGAAAAAAGGCCCCCAGAATGCCTGAAGCCCACTGTCCCCCGATGATTCACACCCTCATAATTAATTTGAGGCGTAAAATGAAAATAATATCGAGTTAATAGATCAATAATAAGGTATTTAATGGTGAAATGGTTGAAGGAGTGCTACGATTTTAGCCAGCGTTGTATACTGCGTGTGTGCGTACTGCGCGATATTTAGTAATAGGTGCTGCCATCTGTATTGTCAATGTTGTTGAGGCAGCAGCAGCAGGCAGCAGCAGCAGCAGCAGCAGCAGCAGGAGCACAGGCAGCGTAATGGAGCCGTGAGGCATTTTGTTCGTGCTTAGAACGACACTTCACCATCGTTTTATTCGTTATAATAATCGCGTAAACGATGCTTATTTATGTTAACAAATTAAATCATCGTTAAACGTGATTGTGATGTGAGTGCTATTGTATTAATATAACAATGGTATTGAGGTGTTTTGGAGTATAACGACAATATGAAATGTTTACATGATCTTTAAGGATGGGTAGCAAACCTCCTGTGAATTTTTTCATCTTATTAACCCATTCGTGGGATATTATTTCATCATTATATCGTAATTCAGGGCTCTCTACGATTACCAATTGGCACAACTGACGTATTTCAATCATTATTTTCATTGAGACGTACGTTTTTTTTATAACCTCTTTTTTACTTTTCAACTCCACAGCTGAGGCGGCCCCCCCAAAAGCCAAATATCAAGTGATTGAATGAAGAATAAGGGGCATTATTAGCACTATTAATGCGTTTAAAACGTTCATCGATAATCTGTTGATACGTTTTTAACGTTTGTAGTCATTGATAAATTGTGTGGCCGCTGGTAACACGGCGATTACAACCGTACAGATGATGCTGATCGATTATTATCAGTCAATGGTGATTATTTTTGTTTTACTCATAATGTTAATGGTGCATGGATTGTAATGCAACAGTGGGGAGGTTACAACAATTGTTTCACCCAGTATAATGTGAATATTGGGAATCGAGTTGCATTTGTTATGGGGGGGGAGTACTTGTGGTGCTAATTGTTTGTCTGTGAAAAGTGACAATTTCCATAATTGTTGCCCAATTGTTGGCTTTTAACGGTGAATTAACGATTATAATGACGAATAATGAGTGATGGACGAGATAAATTGTACGAATGATGAATTTTGTTGCAGTTCTGAGGATAATTTACTGAGGGAATTACTGAACAAATATATGGACAACTATGTAGTAAGTAGCAATGAATATATCATCTTGATATTTGTTATTGTGGATATCTTGATTATTTAAGGGTTTACCTTGATTTACAGGGTAATACAAGTTCACCTACATGTGCCTCTAGATAAAGTCGTAAAGGTAGTAATGGCACAACGAGGAAAACGAATACACAAAAACGACAATGACTTGGCGACTTGCCCGGGGGCAATTAAAAGGCGCAAATGTAGATTGGGCCCAACGGCAACGGGAGCATCAGCTAGCTCGTCTGCCCTGGGACCGTCCGAGGAGGAGGAAACGATGGCGTCGTCGAGTCAGGGGCCCACAGCAGGTGGTAATAATGGGGCTAGCGGTGGTGCATCTTGGACACCTAGACCACTGAGCGATATCAAAATATCGAGTATATACAATCGTTCAGCGGCCGAAGCACCAGCTGAATTGTTTCGCAAAGATCTTATAAGCGCCATGAAACTGCCAGACAGTGAACCACTGAGTCCTAATGAATACTGGGTTATTACTGATCAGTGGAAACAGGAGTGGGAGAGGGGGGTACAAGTACCAGTTAATCCGGACTCATTGCCTGAACCCATGGTCACTGTTACACAGACGTCGCCCGTTAATAAATCCCACGGGGACTTTAAATTGTGAGTAATCTTTTTTCGTGGTTTTAAGGGGTCCAGGAGGAGGTGGTGGTTGTAGATTTGGGAGAGTGCATAGGGAGAAAGAAAACAAGTCTTATATTACAATATTTAGTTTTTAAGCGAAGAGTTGTTGACATTTTTACTAATCGTAGCAGCTTACTCTCCGCCATCTTCTCCTGGAGGTGATGAAATACTGGTCTTTTCGTTTTAAAATCACTAGATCTTGGCGCACTTTTTTCTCCAAGATAGTTTCTCTAGTACTTTCAAGCACTTCCTTGAAATCAGATCTAATGTACAATTTTTAATAGTTCAAATAAGGACATTAATGATAATTTTTATCATATTTTTTTCATTATTTTTTAGAAGAGTTTCTAATTCAGAGGACGAAATCAATATTTCTCCTTGATTTTTAAGTAACTTGTAGCAGGAAATTTAATTGATCATTTGAAAAATGAGTGAGTGTTGATCGGATATTGAAAACAATTCACTTGGGACGAAAAATCCATTAAATAGGTCGAGCCATATATACGAATTGTGTGAAATATTCATGACTCAATCATGAACAATTCACGATGATGTGAGAATTTATTTACTCCAGAAATCGTTCCCTATATATTAAGAGGTGAAAAAATCTATTTAAAAAAGTGAAAAGTTTTGACTCAATGCATGAAAAATTTACAAAGGAAATTGGGGACAGAGAGGTCCATAAAAAAATTGGGTATTCCTTGAAAATGGTTTTATGTATAATGTTAAAATTAGAATAAAATTTCATGGATAGTCAACTAGTCATTCTCAGGCGACTGAAATTAAATACAATTTTCTTCAGTTTATATGCACTTTTCAAAGCATATAAACATTTGAATTCATTGAAAATTTGAGCATATGTTTACAGGAATTTTTTAAATTCTCGTTAATATTCACAAAATGGTTGAACTGACATAGGCAGTTCTCACAGATTTTTCCATAGAATCCTGAACTTTCAGTTATTAAATTCCTCGATATTTTAGAGAAATTCAAAATTGAGAAAACTTTCTAAAAAGTACAGCAGGCACTTTAGACAAAAAGAAGAGTAGAATAATTTATTCAGTTGTCCAGTATACAAGATTTATCAAGTGCAGATAAATCAGATGAATTGGATGACGTATTGAAAAGTGACAGTTGAGAAAGATAATCCTACTGAATCAGTGCTTTTTTAAAAATGAATACAGAGATAGTCCCAATCACCGAATAACTCCCCCGTTCATAGAAACTCTGATCTTGTACCCAGAAAAATCTTTCATTGACAATTGAATTTGTATCGTGTTTCCATAAAAATAGACAGGAATAAGGCCTTCCCTGCTTCAGTTTTGTCTCATTCAGAGAGTAAACAATATTCTCATGATTTGTTTATTTTTTGCTTCAAATTCAAAATTACATTACAAATTTTCATTCACTCAATACGACGTAGCAAATTGAATTGTCAATTTTTGGTCCTCTTCTACTAACAGCAGTCGTTTCCGGTGAAAATCGAGTAACTCTATGAAAAATGTGTCCCCATATTTTGTCGTAACATCAGACAGTCCGCAGATCAATGCATAATTAATCAATAATTTACGATCGAATTGACCTACTTCCTCATTACACTAGTTTGATGATGGTAGAGAAAAAAAAAATAAAAATATCAACAGTTGCAAACTGGGAGAAATGATTGAATCCATTTTCATTCACAATTTTACTCGAATCTTCGGTAATTATTTTCAATTCTCTATCAATGATTGAATGCAACGTCAATTGTTGTTACTGCGGTATAAAATTTCAGTATTGCTCTTCTCTCGTTACTCATGGCTTCTCTGGTAACGGGAAATACTAGTCATGAAATTGCCCCAATAATTCCCCAAACTTTCAATTGTCACAGGCCTAAAAAATTCATAAGGATATCACGGGACGATTATTTCAATCCTGAGGATCATTACCTCAGTACAACACCAACCAGGGCTGAGAAGGCGTGCGCTTATGATCTCGATGATACTGATATTGCATGGCTGGAAGTACTCAACGGCGAGAGAGCTCAGGTAAATCAAAATTCATCTCTCACTTTTCCCATAAACGGTAAAACTCATAAACCAACTATATCCCCTTCTCAATTAAATTCTTGAAATGCAATGAAAGTGGTGAAACATTCGTCAAGGGAACATTTGATTCACATAAATCTAAACGTACACAAAAATGTTCAAGTCACGTAAGTCGTTCGCACTTGAAAAATATTTGTACAAAAAATTGGTAACATTTATCGTTTGACTAGTACATCCTCAATCATTTTAGGAATTAAATTTCTCCCTGGCAAATACTCTGCTAGTTTCAACAGAAAGGAGAAAAGCTTTTACTTTCATTTCAGCGAAAAATTCCCTAAAATTTCACCCCAGAAATAACGGTAGGGGCATTCATTTATTATAAAATAATAGAAAATATGTTTTAATTAAGTAGATAAGTGAAACAACTATGTCAGTCGACTTATTGCTCCCGACAATTGTCGATGAGTGTTTGTCCCATACAAACTGCAATGACAAAGATGTATCTCTCCTAAATGCCGAGTTACTTGATAACAAGCAGAATTTTGTAAAGTGGAAACTATCACTCAAATCTAGGACTGTTTGCTACCCCGAGAACCGAAGATTTTCATTGAAAATTAGAAGCTTTTCATTTTCTGAACTCCATATTTTTCCCAAGATTCCATCCTTCACATCGCGTCCCAACAGTAAATTATTCCAATAATAATGCCAAAAAAACTTTCTTCAGGCTGGTCAACCATCGATAACCGAGCCCCAGCTGGAGCGAGTTATCGAGGAGCTCGAGGTGCGCTGTTGGGAGCGGATCCAAACAATAGTTAAAAATGAAGAGGGTCTGGGCATCGAGTACGATGAGAATGTAATCTGCGACGTATGCAGATCACCCGACTCTGAGGAGGGTAATGAAATGGTATTCTGCGACTGTTGCAATATCTGCGTGCATCAGGCATGCTACGGTATAACGGCAATACCCGAGGGCCAATGGTTGTGCCGTACTTGCTCTCTAAGTCAGCGTCCTGACTGTGTATTGTGTCCAAATAAAGGGGGTGCAATGAAGTGTACGCGCAGCGGACAAAAGTGGGCCCATGTATCATGTGCACTGTGGATACCAGAAGTCAGTATTGGTTGTGTTGAACGTATGGAGCCAATAACTAAAATATCCAGTATTCCACAGAGTAGATGGGCACTAATATGTGTACTGTGTCGCGAGAGAGTTGGTGCTTGCATACAGTGCAGTATAAAAACATGTAAAACAGCTTATCATGTGACGTGTGCATTTAAATACGGTTTGGAGATGAAGGCCATAATTGAGGATGAGATGGCTGATGATGGTGTTAAGTTGAGATCATACTGTCAGAAGCACAGCAGAACAAATACCAAGGACAAAGTTGGTGTTGGTGGTGGTGGTGGTGGTGGTGGTGGCGGTGGTGGCGGTGGTGGCGGTGGCGGTGGTGGTGGTGGTGGTGGAGGTGATAAAGCTGGCTCTGAGGAGGAAGAGGGCGAATCAAGACGACGTAAACGCAAAGACATGACATCCGAGGAGAAGAATCAAGCGAGAGCAGCTAAACTTCAGGAAATTGAGGCGGAATTTGATAAGCACGTCAATCTGAAGGACATAACGTCCCAACAGCTCGATGTTGATCCAGATGGAATTGTCTACATCTACAATTACTGGAAACTCAAGCGACGAGCTGGACATAATAAACCACTGCTGGCACCACGATGTGGTGAATTGTCGGGCAGTGGTGCACGTGCACAGGGACAGGCCGCTGATCTTGAGAAAATGCGCACATTTGTGCAATTACGTCAGGATCTTGAGCGGGTTAGAAATCTTTGTTATATGGTTAATAGAAGGGAAAAATTGTGCAGGACCTTTTTGCGATTGCGTGAACAAACATTTCACAAACAGGTACTGGTACTCTCTGGTCCACAATTGCCACAGGCAGTAGCAGCTGCTGTGGCTGAAGCCAATCATGGACCATCAATTTACGATCGTTTGTACTCACATCCCGACGGTGAAGATCATACTCGTGATTTTGAGACTATTATTGCTAGGATAGAGGGTAAAAAATCACCGACACCGGTGTCGGGCGATGAGAAGAAAAAATCACAGCCCGATTTCAATGGTGCATCCAATAAGAAATTGTATTTCAATGGCACTGTTAGGAGAAAAGGTTTATACACCAGCGATTTGTCATCGTTCAGCAGTAGTGAGACAGATACAGCAAAGCCCACAGTTAAATCGACGAGTAAAGGGAGTAGTAAGGCTAAAATGAAATTGGAGAGTGACTCGAGTACGGAGGAGGAGGCTAGCACTGCAACACTAGCACCGAGAAAATCCACAAAACCAATTGGCAGGCGAAAGCAGAAGAAGACGAGTGCACCTGACAGACCAAGACCAACTGGTAGCAGTGAGAGTGACAAGCAGGACAGCACAGGAACAAGATCCAAGACACTGCAGCACATGGAGAAGGAACTTGGCAGTGGTTCGGGTAGTGATAGTGATGAATTATTCCCACTCAACACGAACACAAGAGTGGGTCCGTCAGCAGCATCTGCTATATACTCAACAGACTCTGATTCTCAGGAGCACGCAGCGCAGTCGGCGCCGTTTATCTCCAAAGCGGCAGTCAAGCAATTTTCAGCTGCCGACAGTGCGAAGAATTCACTTAAGAAATTTGGGAAGGAGTCGAAAGACGGCGAGGCGAGTAACAAGGAGAATGTTAAATCAAAGAAGAAGGAGAAGGAGTATATTCCGTCAGCGTTAATTGTGCCACAGAGGCAGGCAGCGAAGAAGGCCTCGGAGATAATGCAGAGGTCGCAGGGTAAGAAGGAAATACCGCAGGAACAGTCTGAGCCTATAAAATCACCCCCTGATGAGGTTAAACCACCGAAGCAGAAGGAAAAAATTTCGTTGAAGAAGAGCAAAGACAGCAAGGTGTCAAAGGACTCTAAAAACAACGACATTTATGATTTTGATAAGGAGTTTGGCGATGGCTCGGAAATTCTGGCGTATGTGCCTCAGAGGCAAGCTGCGAAAAAGGCTGCTGAGCATATTAAGAGTGGTCTGGGGACTAAATCAGTTCAGCTGGAGGCAGAAACTGCTGAGGGCAAGTCAAAGAAGGAATCTCCCGACTCAAAAACCAAAAAAGACATTAAAAAGGATGAGCCCTTGAAGAAAGAGGAGGTGGCCAAGAAGAAATTACCGGAGAAGGCATCGTCCAGTACCAATAGTGACTCAAGTTCAAGCAGCAGTTGCACAAGTTCTTCAGAATCCAGCAGTGACTCGGACGATGGCAAAAGTAGAGCTGGTTCAGTGGCGTCATCGAAAAAGAAAGAGCAAAGCTCATCGGCAACGTCATCCGAGAGTGATACCAGCAATCAATCTAAGAACAAAGTAACGAACAAACGTACAGGTAAAGCAGTTATGAGTGACGATGCCGCGGAGGGGATTGATAAACGTGGTATAGTGGCTTGGCGGAAACTCAAGAAGCTGCCTGATAAGAAGCTTAAAACTTCCGACGGGCGGCATGGACTCGAGTTTCCACCGCCGCCTACTGAGAGAAAAGAATCAGGTAGACCTATCACCAAGGATTCAAACCAGTCGCGGCAATCGTCATCCACACTCGCATCATCATCATCATCAACATCCCCAGCAACAAAGAAAAGCGATTCAACGAGAACCCCCGATATTACCAGTAAAAAGTCACTGCAATCCCAGAGTGGTGTTAACCAAGGTGTGCTCAGTGGGTCTAGAGATAATGATGGGTCAAGAAGTTTATCTGGGCCCAAATCATCTAAAAAGACATCACCAACTAAGCCAATCCAGTCTCAACACCAGTCCTCAACGAAAAATCGTAAAGAGGAAGAACAGTCCAGTGCGACCAGTACACCAAGGGGTAAGTCCAGTGGTGAGACAAGAAAGCGAAAATCAAGTGAAGTCACACAAAAAGAAGACAAGTCTGGGAAAAATGTGTCTTCGGTCAAGAAAAATGAGAAGAGGATAAGTGAGAAGGTAATTGAGAAGGAGCTCCCTGAAATTATCGAGGCAAGACCTAAGGAAATTGAAGAACTTCCGCTTGAGGTGGAGATTATTAAACCTAGCAAAGGCGAGTCAACACCTAAGGAACGCCCGGAGTCACCTAAGGATGATAGAAGATCGAAGAAGACTAGCAACAAAAGTCCTATGCATCTGTTGCTTCTTGAGGAGGAGATGAAGCAACGACGAGCTGAACGCGATAGTCCAAAGAAGTCCTCCAAGGGTCTTGACAAATTCTTGGAGAAACGAGAACATCTGGATAAGCTCTTCAAGGCAAAGGGTGTTGAGGCGAAGCACGAAAAGGAAACAAGTGAAGATGCTCAAAAGGACCTTCAGAAAGATGCCAACAAGGACATTGAAAAGGATATTCGCAAGGATATTAACAAAGAAGTTCACAAAGATCACAAAGATACACTCAAGGAGAAACCGTCGAGGCTCGAGGAGAGGAGATCACATGCTTCAGAGGGTCGTAAAAATCATACTAGTGAAGAGTTTCCAAAGACCACGGAAATTTGTGATAGTGAGCACACCGAAGAACTTGTGGAGGCCGTGAGAAGGAAAAAGGATCATAAGAGTGATTCAGAGCATCGGGGAATCTTCACACTCGTCATGGAGAATCCCACTCTCGGTAAGGAGCAAGAGAACTTCCAGAAGCCTCACACAGTTCCTGAAAAACAAATTACAGATGTTCAGTTCGAGAAGGAGGTTCTCAAGCGTCGAAAGTCCAGCAGTCGTTCCATATTCTCCCCTCAGCATGGACATAGCAAGGATCCTAGTGAGCCTGAATTATTTGACTTTGATCACGATATCCTCAATGTTGACATCAATGACGATGGCTTCAGCATACCCAGGGACCCCGAGGAGCGTCAGGCTCCTCTAACTTTCTCCTTTAACAATGAACTCTGGTTCAAGGAGGACACTAAAGAGGACAGTGCGAGAGAAACACTCCACCTCGTCGAGAAACTCCGAATGGAACTCTCTAAGAAATCAAACACGAGCCAACTTGATTCAGAGGCTCCAGCGAGTGAAGAAGTGAAGAAAGAAGAACCACCACCCACTAAAAAATCAGCAGAAGCACCTCCCAAGGATCCAAAAGTTCAGGAAGTGACATTGCCTCCAGAGCCACCCCAGAAACCCCGAGAAATGTCTCATACTCCCGAAGAAAGTCACAAAAATCATTCAATCGAGGAAAAACGAAAAGTCTGTTATCCAAATAACACCGAGCCCTATACATCCTATCCCAATGATGACCTTGCATCAGGTAAAGTGGCGATTGCTGAGCGAGCAAAATTGGATCGAGCGCAGGCAGACGAGAGATGGGTACCACCGAGTATGGAAAATTTCACTCCCAACGACGTACAGCATCTCAATCAGCTGATGGAGAGTCAAAATCACAGATACTCACACGGATTTCCCAATGATATTTCCTCCGTTATGCCAGAGAACAATGCTGACACCCTGGTGCATCCTCAACTCAACCTCAATATGCAGGATCAGTATCAATTGATGCAACAGCAGCACGCAATGGTACGAGCTCACTTGGATCAGCATCCAGAATCGAGGCCAATGCAGCAATTACCGATGATGGATCAGTCGTTGCCAGGACCCATGGTAGATGAGATGACACCAATGGAGATGGTTAATAGACATCTAATGGCACTGCCCAATGCCGAAGACGATCAGAACAGTGAGATTGATCGAGGTTTAGAGAAGGAGGATGCATCGTCCGATATTAGACAAGACTACACTCAAAGCAGTTCTCCTTACAATGACATTAACAACAGCAGGCAGGATACCAGGTGGGCAGAGAGCCAGGTGTTACCCTCGAGACGATCAACATCATCCTCAATAACATCAGCCTCATCCACTGAAGAGCACGCGTCAATTCCACCTTACAAAAATATGGCACCTCTGCCATTTCCTCCAGGCTCCATGGAGGGAGGCCCTTATCATCCTTACGCAGACTCTAGTGCCTATGCAGGCCCAGTCTCACTCTTCCCACCACAATCGTGTGCAGCTCCACTTCCCTATCCCTCTCCAGGCACTGGAATGTTTCCTCCTGTCTTTGGTGCCCCCTTTCCAACACCCCAGAGCTTACTACCTCACGTTCCCAAGCCACTGGACGACTCCCTCAACATGCAAGCCTCACCCTGTACAGCAGCCTTCACCTCATCATCTCATAACATGGCATTGACCGCCGCTATGGTATCTCCACCCAAGATTCCAACACCACCGCCCACTCAACCTACTCAACCCCCTCCCAGCCTCGAGCCTGTCGAAGAGCAGCCGACTCCTGAGACCATTGAGCCCCAGGTAAACTCCCCAGGGTTACCCATGACTTACACAAATAATATGCCTGAAGCTCAACAATTACCTGAGTCAATTGTTGAGAATGTACAAGTGCCAGATCAAAAAGTCAGCCAGCCTGGCAAAAAGAGTCCATCCAAGCCCACTAGAACGTCAGCGAGAGTTGGCTCGCTTCAGGGTAAATCTCCAGGCAAGTCCCCTAGGCAAGAGCCTGCCAAGCCTCCAACGACAAACAGGGGAAGACCCAGAGCGCCAAAGGGCTCTCAACAGGGTTATCGTGGCCGTGGAAGGGGCAGGGGTCGGGGGAGAGGACGCAGCAATCAAAATGCATCAGTTGCTGTCGTACCAAATCTCAGCAATACCACTCACACTGATGATTCCATTCAGAACAAACTCGTGGGAACTGTTTATGACTTTGACTCTGACGAGGACTCCACCAATGAAACCAACATTGCTGATCTGAAGACCATGAGGGAGAGGAAAAAGTCGACTGATGTCAGTGAAAAACGAGAGACGAGTATCTCAAAGGAGGGAATCCAGTCGTTGTCGAGTCCGACTACTCACAAGAAATCTCCATCTGTTTCTGAGTACACCAACATGATAGAGGCCAGTGGTGCGACAAGCCAGGGTTTCACAGACACGGTGATGCCGCTTCTTCCAGGTCCCGTTGACATGAGAACCTACAACTCAACGACTGAGGGACAAACATCATCTCGTCATGCTCAAACATACGCCAATCATATCCTCGGATCTTTCCCAGGTGTATCCACAGATCCAGTGCTACGAGACATGGAGGATGAGCTTGCTGATGCCCTTCAACTCTCTAAACAAGACACCTCAAGTTCCAAGACTAGTTTCAATGATCCCGGCTTGGAGATGTCGTCGAGTATCAGTGATGGTATAAAAATGTCATTATCAGACTCCAGGAATCAGCTCAAAGTCAAGATAAAGGGCCCATTCTTGGATGCCAATTACGTAGCAGGATCGTCAGTGCCACCACTGGCTCAACAAGCTCCAACAATTATAACACCGTCAGCAACGAGTGCCTCTGGCATCTCTGGCACCTCGAATCTCCGAAGAATGAGGAAGAAGGAGTTGTTGAGACAGTACTGCTCTCAGGCCGACATGAACACCGAGGACTCTGGTATTGGTAGTGTTGCAACTGCACCAATTAACATTCCACCAATCAATAGACCCGTAATTACAGTACCTAAAGCAATTAAATCAGTGGCTGTATTTCCTACTAGAGAAGATTACAGGGCTGTGGTAGATGCTAATAGTACGGAGAAAAAGAGGAGAAAAGACCGGGGTGGAGGCTTCCCAGAGGTGCCTGAGGATGATCCGTCTGGTCGTAGGACAATTGGTGGCACTAATACTGATAGACGTCGGGGAAGACAACCAAAAACACCAACGAGCGTTGTCAATAGTGCACCACCGAAGCTCAAAATCAAAATTGGAAATAGTATCATGGGACAGGAGATGGGCAGTGTGCAAGAGGATAGGAGTAAGATAAGACCGCCGAAGAAGAGATTGAGCAATATTCAGGCGAAGCCCAGTATTGAGGAGCTCAAGAGAGAGAGCATGAAGTTCAGGAGAATGATAATGGCTGGATTTGATGATGACGAGATGACTAAGGAGAAGAGCAAGAGAGATAAGAATGGCAAGAGAAGGAAGAAGCAGAAGGGAAAAGAGGGAAGAGTGCAAATTCTTGAGGATGGCACGTCAACGACGAAGCTCATTATCAGGCTCAGCAAGGGAACTGAAGCTCATCATAAGACTCAGGAGGCGTCGGGCAGTGCTGCCAATGAGCGGGTCAGTCAGCCGGAGAATCCAGAGAGTCGGGTGGGACCGGGGGCCACTGAAACCACGAAAAATGATCCCAATTATCCATCGGACAATAGTGCAAGTGAAAAACAACCGGTTGATCAGAACACTTCTAGCACATCGGTTGGTAATGTTAGGTCTGCCAAGGTCACGCCAATCAGGTTAAAATTAACGAGGTGCAATCAGGGTTACGAGTTACAAGCGCCAGCCGGTACCAGTGGTGAGAGAATTGCTACAAGTGATACTGTGACTAATCCCGTTGAACAGGTTGCAACGGATGCTGAGAAAACTACTGGCAACGGTGGCGAGTGTGAGAAGACCAGTGGGGAGAAAAAGACTTCCAGTGAGGACGATGTGAAATTAATCAGTCAGACAACAACGGCGAGCCACAATTCACCGGCTTGTCCAGCTGCAGCGCCTCTACCCCAAGGATGCCAAGTTAGGTGATAATTAATGATAATTGTATAAATACAGTAATCAATGGCTCTTATTAGATTTATTTACTATTATGAATGAAAAAAGAGAAGAAGTTTTTAGATATATATGTATATATTATATATATATATATCCGAGTAATGTATATATAATAATATTCATATATGTATGATAAAAGTAATATTTCAGTGTTGGACACGTACACACAAACACAATACACAAAGTGACTCGTTTTTAAGAAAACTAAATGATGAAAAAAAAAACGAACTTTGCTCAGTTTTAATTTGTCTTGTTCGGTTTGTAATAATTCGCTCTCCATTGGTTAATTTTTTTTCTAAATGTAAATTATTGAATCTATATGTAAATGATCTGAGGGTGAAAGTGAAATAAATCACAAAGTGCCCCAAATTCATCATAAATTTTAGTATGTACATTCTGTTTTCTCTTTATGTAGATGTGAAGTGAAGAATTTGTGGCGAGTTCGGGTTGAGGTATCACTCGTTCATTTTTATACATATTTTATTTTTCACCTCATTGATTTTTGTAGTGACATTTTTCTGCACTCTTGGGCTTCAATCAACTTAATATTTCATGATCTTTACTTTTATTTTACTGCGCCAATCATTGAATTTTGACAATTGATGTATACAATTATAGTTTTCCGAGGATGTTCTAAGGACATACCAACTATCATGCTCATTAATAATAACGATTGATACCTTGATCGATCGTCCTGGGACATATTAAATCCCTATCACTGTACAAAATTTGAAAAAAAAAAATGAAACTGGAATAATTGCTGGTTAAATTGTGATTTAACGAGAAACCCTTAGATATAGAAAAATTAAATGAAAACAAAATTACTACGAGTATATTTCCCGAAATTATTGATTTACATTGGAGTGACTATTAATCAAAGAAAAATCGTAAGAGTGAACAATGTGTCTGTGTGTGAGCGAAAAATTATTGTAAAAAAAAAGTGATCGTTCTGAACAAGAATTTAATAAACTTGAACGTGGCTCTCAAAAAGGAAGGAAATCTCACGGCCATAGGGAAGGAAAAATTGTAAACTCGAGTGAAGGGAAAAAAAATCGAAATTTTTGTAACGAAACTGTTCTTTTATCCGAGTCATTAAAGTTAAGTTGACCTTTTTTTGAATTATTGTGTTTTTCTTGTACAGTTGCAGCTAAAACAGAACAGAACAGAGCATTGCATATATTTTTTTAAACATAAAATCCTTCTACGTTAGTCGCGCTAGCACATCTATTTTGTTTCCATTTTTATTTTCGTCACTTGTATAATAATCATTGGCAGAAGTTATTTATTAATTCCCCCCTCCTTTCAGCGGTTTAATTATGTGCGCACATTTTTTTTTATTGACAGTCTGAATCGATTTTAAACATTAACGTAAAACTTTGTTCCTTGAATTTCTTCTCTTGTTTATCAATGTTGTACGTAATACTCACGGCTGAACGTGGATAAAAACAACTGTTCGTGCCATTGATCAACCGGTGTTTTTTTTTTATTTCGTAGATTGTAAATGAATGAGTGGAGAAACATAGAAATTATCCATTCGGACAATGTGGAAATCATAATGATAATTATTGCGAGTGATCGAGAAGTACGTAAATCTCTGAATTATAGAGTTTTATGTCTTTATGTCATTCTGACGTGTCTTCACATTATTTTAAGAAATGAAGAGAATTTTACACGTGTAAATAATGTTCAATATTTTCACATTTTCCACATGCTTCTTCGTGACTTTCTATTGATCAAAATGATAAGAATATTGAGAATGAAGAAAAAAAACTAATCCACAATGTTAAGTTTTTCGTTTTTTCGCAAAACGGCTGTGCAACCGTATGTTCTTTTTTATCTTCCGAAAGAACGTAGCCCTCACATTCTTTCTTGCATTATGGGTCCTTGAAATGACTACAGAGTACAGAGAAAATGAACCAAGAGCTAATGATGATCGTGATGAACTTGAGAGAAATTGGCATATCTTCCATTCGCTTATTTCTATAGTTTCATAGAGATTGAATGACTAAAAAATCATGAGAGACAATTATTTGAATAATTTGTTGAGACGTAATGAATACACCAAAGATTGTACCACGAAATATATTCGAAGCAATCTCACAAACGATGTACACAATCTATTATTAAAAATTAAACTTAACAAATTTAGAATGAGAAGGGGAGAATTTTAGAAAAATTGGAGATAAATAACTTTTTACAAATTTTCCGTTAACAATTGTTCATTCGTCGTTTTTTTACAAACTCAATGAGACTATGAACTCAGCAATTAAGACGAGAAATAATTAATAATGAAAGAAAATAACAAAAAAGAAATCCTCTAAACCCCATTGATACTATCCTCTACACTTGTAAGTGTAAATAAATATTGTCAGTGATAAGATGGAAGAGTTTTAAGAGCCTATATATTGTACAGAAACCCTGAGGTAATCATGATTTATGGAGAACAAGAGTAATGAGATGTATTTGTTTAACTGAACAATTGTTTTCTCTTTCTTATGCATATAAAATGATGATTAAAAAAAACATTGAAATAATGACGATAATAAATTAAGAGTTTAAATGAATAGATGAAACAAAAATACACCTGCAACAATGATTAACTAATGATCATTTTACATAGGAATACAAGATAGTTTTATTATAAATCAAGTGACATAAAACAAGAAGCAAGAAATATTATTATATAAATATTATATATACAATTGATTAAGATTATTTAGTTAACTGTAAATAGTGTACAAGAAAGCTGGTCTTGTAAGATAAAGATTAAGGTGTTTTAATGTGCACATAGCCGCGTCATTGTCAATAATCATATTACTACGATTAATAATAATAACAGTTTTTAAAAAAATCTATTGATTATTATTTGCATTTCACTCATTTACTTGATGACTTATAGCAAGAAAATTGACTTCGGCCGCGCGCTCCTGGAGTGGGTGCGACCGGTAGGGGTGGGTGGCAGTGGGTGTGACTCTTTCTGGGTCAAACCATTGACGTCCCGACAAATACCCGTTTGTTCGATCAACATTAAAAAAAACTTTGGGAATTTGAACCAATTACAACGATAAAAAATCAACTGCATCATTTCCCGAGAAAATCGTTGAATTTTTAGACATTCCATATTGCACAATTTTTTCAGCAATTTTATTACCAAATCCGACGGAAAAATTGCGTGAAAATCGAGATTTTCTAAGTTGAGTGGGATTTAGTTTATTTTGAATATTTTATTGAGTTTTCCCTGATCTGTTTTTCTCCCTAAACTTTTTGTCACATCCTCTTTTCCCTCTGAGTCTCATTTCTAAGTTTTTTCTCGGCCAATCCCCCAGCGGATACCTAATCGAAAAGCCCCAGGTTCTAATGCCAGCCTGCACGATCCAATTTTTTCAATAAAAAATTTATATCCAACAAAATCTTGCATTGTCGCAAGCATACGGACCGCCATATAAATCCCCGTTGTTGATAAGCAGTTTCAAAAATTAAAAAATAATCGAAGCCCTCTACTCGTGATAGAAATTTTGAATTTGCTATTCGTTTCCCGGAATAGATCTTATTGGTCGGCTGGTGTTGTCTGGCAACTGACACGTATTGATATATTGATACGCGTCTGAACCACAGCAATTGATTTACAGTGTTTTCAGTCAATAAATTAGGTATTGATAATCAGCTAATTAATAGTTACTGGACAGAATGGAACAGAAACAATTATTCTATGGATTACTGCTGATTTTTCTGGTAAGTTTAGCCATCTGCGTATATAATTGGTACAACATGTTAACCTCAAATAGTTGACAACAATGTAACGTTTTAATACAATAATGAAAAATAATTGATTATAGGCGAATTTTGTCGTTGGAGAGTTTCCAGCTGAGGACTGCAAGACCCTAGGATTTAATAAAGCGACTTTGCTCTGCTCCACGTGCAAACAATTCACGGACTTCAAGTTGAATGAAATTGGGCAAGTTCTTCTGCTCCAAAATTAATGACATTAGTTGTCATATCGAGTGAAATTAATGCACAATTTTGATAAATATTTCGAAATCTAAATGAGATTAGCAACTGCCAATAGCAAATATTGATTAATCAATTGAACAATCGGAGAATGTTTGGAATTGTCGAATTTCCAGTAATCGATGGAGATGAGGAAAAATATTTATTCAGAATTCTAGATTATTATTTCCATTGTTACCGAATTGAATTATTGATTTTAATGAACGATCTATCCATTCAGGGATCATTGCAGAGAATGTTGTGTCAAGGACGACGACACCTCAGGAAAACGCTATCCAAAAGCAGTTCTAGAAGTCTGCACTTGTAAGTTCAGTACTTACCCTCAGATCCAGGCGTTTATCAAGAGTGACCGTCCCAAAAAGTACAAAAATCTCAGCATTAAGTATATTCGAGGTTTGGACCCAGTAATAAAGCTGTACGACGCCGATGGCAAGCTTGAAGACATTCTAGACATCCACAAATGGGACACAGACTCAGTTGACGAATTCCTTCAAACCCATTTAGTGTTAGAGTAGAAATTTAACTAGCCCCAACCAATTTTTGTAATATACTCGTGTATACAAATGGGAAAATAGATTTTTTTTCACGATTCGTTACAGTATTTGTATATTTACTCTTGAATGATTTTTTATGCAATGATTTATTAATGTGTAATAATTATTGATTAATTTTTGAATTTTATTCTATGGATTCCATTAAAAATTGGTATAAATCGTCTGAAGGAGGGAAAAAATGTAGAGTCCAAGCGAAAAATTTGCAAGAAATATTGCTCTGAATGGAGCATTGTAATCGTTCAATTTTTCGACTTTGTAATTTTGCTGGAAAATATACTAATCTGGATTAGTTGAATTACTCATTAAGTTCTAATCAAGAATTTATTGAGTTGGAATGAATGATTCAGAATTAAATGATTTTCCATAAACAAAGTCTGTCAATGTAATCAATAGAAATTTACGAATTTCAGCTAAAAATATTTATGTACATGGCACACAAATTTGCATTAAGTCTCCATAATCTATACTAGTTCCTCACTTCGCTGATTGTGCCCAAGTGCCGAGGGTGAAAAAAAAATCACTTTCCTCCACATTCATAGCATAATCGATTCATTTATTGCTCATTTTCATGATACACAAGAGAAATCAATGAAATACGTGGAATTCATTTATCTAATCGATATTCTGGAATGAAACTTCACGTGGACACAATTAATTATTACATATGACAAATAAATGTCATTCGAACGCCTAGTCCCACGGTTCATGGCTAGAATTAATAAATCTGTCATATTAATTTGAACAGAAGAAAAATCTAAACCCTAATTTATAGTGAGCACAAACTACATATTATAAAAATTCATTAATCGTCTACATATTATTTCATTTGAAAATGTTCAAATCAACTCCTCACACATTGATATTACATGATACATTTCAGATAAACAAGGAATTATTACACTCCTCCTTGCTACTTGTGATTTTGGACAATTAAATAGATTTGCTTATCGACGAGAACGTCTGGCCCGTTGGTGTCCTCTGGGGCCACCACCGCGATATCCTCGACCACGGTTCGGCGAGTTATTTTTATTTCCAGAGTTATTCATGGACGAGTTATTGGGAGTTTGATTGGTCGTAGGCTTGCTGATTACTGGAGGATCAGGAGGAGTTGGTGTCGCTGGAGTGGCTGCAGTTGCTGGAGTGGCTGCAGTGGCTGGAGTGGCTGGAGTGGCTGGAGCTGGTGCAGGTGCTGAAGCAACTGGGGATACCGGATTCTGGGGTTGTGCTTTGGCCAGTGGCGTTTCTGGTGCAGACTCAATTTTCTCATCTCCATCAATCAAATTACCTACTTCTGATTCCTCATCGTTATCAATGTCCTCCCAAACGTCAGCAGCTTTGTCCTCCTCCTTCTTGGAGTTATCCCCCTCCCCATCCACAGTTTTATCTTTTTCCTCTTCAGACTCTCCATCAGCCTCCATTGGATCGTATTTGGTGTCTGCGCCCCCCTTATCATTGTCATCAGCTGTTTCTTCCGTCTCCTGGTCAGCTGTTGTTCCCTCTTCTGATGGCTTTTCCGGCTCTTTCTCAGAATCATCATCGAGCTTTGGACGCTTTGCCTCCCTCTCGCCGTCCTCGGTTTCAGTAGACTCTTCCTCTTTGCTCTCTGTGGCCTCCTTGAGCTTTTCACTGACCGGAGCAGAGGCGTTGAGTGCTTTGATTTCGTCGAAGAATTTTCTGTAGTGATGCATCGTCTTCAAGTGGGAATTCACATCCTCCTGGGTCAACATGAAACGCCTACATTTCTCGCAGTGGAAGCCTGTCACCTCCTTTACCATAGATGCACCAAGCGCGAGAAGCTTCTGACGAGCGTATTTGAAAGTAGGAACTTGGGACATGTCCATATTCTCAGTGATATCAGTAATGTAGTCCTTCTCCTCCTCGACTTCCTCGTCCTTATCGATAGCTTTCCCGGCAGATGCCAACTCACTCTCATTGTCCTCAGCAGTGCGAACCTCTGACTCGCCCTTGGGGAGCTTCACCCTCTTGCTCTTTTTCTGCTCCTCCTGGGCAGCTGCAATCATGTGACTCGGAGTCAGACAGTGCTCGTCGTACTCAATCCTCGAGGGGAATTCCTTGACGCAAGGACCACACCGAGGATGCAGGAAAGTTTTCAATTGCTGATGCTTGTCACTCTTCCTGTGACTCGAGAGTGTTCCGAAAAAGTTCAAGTCACACATTGTACAGTACTCCCGAACGTTGAGATCCACTGACACCTGAGAACATAAGTTTCCATTTTGGAAATATTTATCAAGATACAATTTTCCTGATATTACAGAGTATTTGCTGAGAGTTTGAAAATAGGAAGGAATAAAATTCAGTGAATATGAGTTACAGTGCAATTACCTTTTTTCTAAAAAACTATTGATTCTTTAATTTATACAATAAGAAAAATCATAAAAATTTGTATTTTCTTTATTTCCAATTTTTCTTTCCGTTAAAAACAAAAGGCGCTCTTTTCTTAGTTTGATGAAAATGTCTACAATTTAGGAAACAATTGTCTTCACCCGAGAAAAAAAAATTCTCTCGCATCAAAACTAAAATCACTTATTGTATTGTCCTGATCAATCGTGTCTTTAATTTCCTCTTTATTTTTTTTATTTTTGTTCCAAATCGCTTACCTTCTTGCCACGACGTTTCGAATTATTCAAACTCATCTCCCTCTGCTCCTCTGAAACCCTCAACTCATGCCGCATAAGATCCACCTTCAGCTTGTACGATTCATCGAGTTTATCCATCATCAGCTGATGGGCACGTCCACGCAGATGATTCTCGAATGAAAATCCATCCCACATGTGTTTGTTGCAAACGTGACAGACCATCTGGTTAATCGCAACAGCGGCATATCGACTCTCAGCATGTCTAGCCTCTGACTTTTTGCCACTGCCATCGTCCTTCTTCTTCTCTGGAGATCCCGACTTGTCGGCAGAGTCCGTCCCCTCATCCGTGGCCTTTTCCGTTTCCGTGGTCTCCAACGGGCTCTCATCTTCTTTATCAGGAACTTCGCTCTTCACCTTGACGTCTTTCTCACCTGCTTTCTCGTTGCTAAACAGTTGTATGAAACAATTAAAAAAAATCCAAAGGCCGTGCAATGGACATTATATACTTGGTAAGTTGTTTTTTTCTCTGTCAATACAAAATGTATCAGGTGGACAAGAGTCTGAGGCAAAGTTTGATAGAATTTTTGGCGGCCCAACTAGTGGTGTCCAGGGCTGTGAAGACGAATTACTGATAAATCGAACCCTTGGTAAGGTCACGAAGGACCGAATTAAGAGTCCAACAGCCAAAAACTATTAATTATTCTTAACAATCACCAACGGTACATATGTGAACCAATAAATTTCATAATTATCGTACATCGAGCGTGCTTGATAATGACAGTTTATGTTTTACAGAATCGCCTGTTTAATAAAATAAACGTATGGCGAAAATAGGATGGATGATATTGATTGGATGAGATCCTTACCTTTTAACAACTGTCTCGGTATTCTGCTTTTCTTTATCAGAGTTCTTAACATCCTGCTGTTCCTTTTTGGACGTCTGATTTTGTTTAGCATTTGCTTTAGAGTTTTTATCGTTGCGATGCTGATTTTGATTTCCATTGGCACGCTGATTGCCGGACTGGGAACGAGATTGTTGTGCGGATGATGGGCCACGCCGTCCGTCGCGGGCACGGTTACCCATCTAATTTGTTTGTACGTTTTGTTTGTTTTGTTTTTGTTTTGTTTGGAGTGGATCGAAACGACCCAGGCAACAAAAAATGGTTGAAAAACCAAGGTGAGATATTTTGTTTCTTCGATAAAAAAACGCATATTTTGATTCGAGATTGTCGAATCGAAGTTCACTCATATTTGTCATTTAATTACAAAAATAATTATTTAAGAGTAGCAAAGACTCTGAGAAAATTGTCGAGGTAAGACGTGTCACAGACACGACTTTAATAAATTCAGGGGGAGATAATGGGACATTGCCATGAATTCATGTCCGGTAATTTGATGGAGTTCGCAACGATTTCAAATTTTTTTTTCACAATGTTTTCTCATTTTGTCGGTTAACTCAAACAAAGAAGACATTTTTCAGCATTTAACGAATGGGTTTGAAATGTGAGACTGCAATGTCTGATTGGTTGGAGACTCCAATCGGACCCCAGAAGATTTACTATGGATAATTTGTTTCGGATTTGGATGTGGAACGACGACGATGAGTGGAATAAAATATTGAGAGATATAACGACGTGACTCTTCTTTTACAATTAGTAATTGCGCTGTTGGAGAATGATGGTGGAGAGTAATTGTTGTTACTTACCTTGTTGTAGGGTTGAGGTCGTTGATTTTTCATGTTGCCGGTTCTAGCCGGTCTGTCGTTGAAGCGACCTGGGGAACTGAAGCCCTGCTGGCCTCGGAAATTCGGTCCAGGACCGTTCATGCTGTTGCCAAGGCTCAGTAAGGAGGGGACCTGGTAATTAAGTGCACTGGATTAACACTTTTTAATTGCCAGTGAATTGAATAATGAAGAAAGTGATAACAATCGCCAGCGATTTTAAAATATTCGAAAGAAAGTTAAAGCATGCTAGAATTTAAGTGTAGTTCCAATAGTAAGTGCGATTTTTTTTTAATATCAGACAGTTTAAAATTTGTTAAAAATTATTTTCCAATTTGCACAGCTATGTTGAGAGGAAAACAAAAAATGGCGTGGAAAATTCGGTATTAACGCCAAATTGTCATGAATAGAACTAATAAGTTTTAACATGAAATGCTACCCCTACCACCTCCATTTTGCGTATGATCGCGTTACCCCCACTCCTTTGCTTGATATTAAAAGTTATGCCGACTGATCCATACTTTTCGTTGGACCCATAATTTTTGTGAAAGTGGACAATTTGTCCCAAAAAGAATCGGTAAATTGAGGCCTCAAAAACCGTCGACTCTTCGACAATGCATTACCTGCGGTGAAGAGTCTTGCTGCGTCCTCAGCAAGTTACTCAAAAGATTGCTGGCAATAACCAGCTGAGCCTGAGGTGAATTCAGCGATAAATTATTGTTCGGGGTGGGAAGAATGCCCCGTCCTGGAGGCATTACTCCACTCTCCCATGGGCTAACTCCCCGATTGCCAGTACTGCCACCCCCAGAGGCGCCCATACCACCACCAATGCCGACATTACCACCGCCTCCACTCCCACGGTTGAATGGCCCTCGACTGTTTCCAAAGGAATTCCTCTTGATACCTCGATTAAACGACATCGTTTCCTAAAAACAAAGAAAACGTTAACAATTCTCACACGACTCTCCCGTATTTTTACCCTCAATCAATACCCCAACCCACGTCAATCAATCGACTCCAATTGCTCCAATTTTACCCTCCCCAAAAACCCCACATTTCCTTCAAACTTAGATTGCAACAACTGACCAGATTCCTCAAGAATTAATTCAATAAACAAATTAACGTCTAAAACTGTCGAGTGACGCGCAGATGACTCCATAATAAATGAGTATAAACCGGCCCCCCCTCCCCCCCAAATTCTCTTTTCAACGAAAAACAATGCCTCAGGCAATGAAAAACTCACCAAAAACTGGAGAATTCACGGTTCCAATCACTAATCACCAATTGAACAACGAATTCGATGTAATCTAAGATGAAATTATTGACGGAAAATGCGGATAAGGAGCGTCACACTCATAGGAAGCGCCCAACTGCAATGGATGCGAAGTCGTGTAGAACCCGATACGACGGAAACTCACCCAAGTGGTATATAAAATGGCCGAGCCTTCGCCATGTTTCGTCGACGAACGACGGGGAGTTGCGCAAAGGGAGAGGCCAACTAGAACACTTCATTACCGACATCAGTCGACGGCGCTGCGGGCGCAATATATTTGAATATCGAATGGGTCACACATTCACACGCGCTCTATCTCTCTCGCCTCATCTCTGGCGGGATCAATAGGGCCTCTCTTCCAGTCCTTTCTCCTAAAAAAACACAACCCCTCGTGCGCAAACGTCAAAAACCGAACAAATAGAGTCCAGCCTGTGCAGTCTCACGGACGTCGTTCCAACGTCGCGACCGGACGTCATAATAAAGACGAGAAAAAAAAGAAAATAATAATACAAGAGTATTATTGAAAATGTTTTGTTCCTTCTCCATTGTTATCAATTTTAATTTAACCAATTGTTCTAGATCACAATCGGGAATTTAAATAGCCACTCGGTGATATTTGTTTTAATGTTAATTAGTGGATTAATTTGTTGACCGATGATTGTTAAATCACGGGTGAGGTACACTCTGAGGGAAGTGAGGCGGCGAGACAGGCCGCCCTTTTAAATTCCCGTGAGTAATGAGCATGACGCTTGAGGATCCTTTCTTTGTCGTCAAAGAGTAAGTTATCACGATGATTTTAATCGTTATGTGCGAGATGATATGGGGTATCATGTGTTCAGATCGGACAGAGGCGAGATCGACGCGAAGACCAGTTGTAGAATGCTTTTGGGGATGATGAGGGAGATTCGGAAATTTCGGGGAGACAATATTGTCCCAGAGTGCACGGATTCGTCGGCCAATTTTGGAGATTCGGAATTCTAACAATTAACGACATACCAGGACAACGGCTTTGTCAGTTGCTTTTAGAGACAATAGTGGCGAAAATAAAACGAAAATGGTCTGATTTCTGAAGTTTTTTAGGCAGTTAATGAGATTATTTGATTGGAGGATGATACATTTGTAGAAATGATCCGTAATTTTTTTATTGATGAAGCCAATTAAGAATTTTTATATATCTCCAGAGATTATTCGTTTGATATTGAGTGCCTGTCCTGGAAAAGCAGCGGTTTTATTTGAGAAAACTAATAAAATCAATAATTAATAAGAATATTGATAATTAGACTTGTTTTTTTATATTTGAGCTTTTGTGACGATTGTCGTCAACATCTCCTACGTCATCATCTTCAATTATTAATCAATGTGATGATTCTTGTTTTGTATCTACGAAACTTCTCAGCCTGTTATGCGTTTTCAATCAAAAAAAAATCTTCGGATTTTTCAGTTGTTGAGAACACTGTACAGATGATTTTTTCTGCTTTTCTAATTAAGCATTAGAAACCTATTTAGATTCATTACCTACAAATTTAATATACTGAATTAATGAACTGTACTCATTCATCAGATTTTCAGTTCACATTTTTCGAAAAAATTATGAAATGCGTCAATAACAGGATCTCAGATCATTTATAATGTCTAACATTTCACCGGTTTTTTTCTGCTTTGAAAGCTGCTTCTATGAGCAAAGGCAGATCTACCAAACACGTCTCCGAGAAATTTCTGATATCTCTCTTGGATCCGTTGCTATTCACAAGAAACTTAGGAACGTTGAGTCATCCTGTTTTACCAATTCTCCACTGCAAATTGGAGCCAATGCTTTCGACACGGAAAAATATATAATTCGAGAATGAGAATTTAGGATTAGAATTATTTATATTAAATTGGCTCATTTGATGTTTAAGATTCATGTGAAATATCAATTGACATGTTTCATTTTCTTTGAGCAATTTTATGGCGATGTGGAAAATGTAGGAATCTGGCAGAAATTATGTTCTTTTTCAAATATTTTTCCATGTGGAATTCCACATGTTCCCTCCATTCCTCGCACAAAGAGCGCTATTTTCGGAGCTCACTGCGGTTCCCTCCCTTTATTTATGTTTTTCGATGGGTTTCCAATCGACAGCGAGGTATGCAAAGCGCTCAACAAAACGAGGGGTTTGTACGGCCGTTGGAGTGATTCCCAGGTGAACATATCAGCATTAACACCTATTGGATTGGTACCCAGTGGGCTTCCGGTTTCGAAAGAGGAGCTTGAGTGGACCACTACGGAACTGAGGAACGCGCTGCGATCGATCGAATGGGATCTCGAGGACTTGGAGGACACGATTTATATCCTTTTTCATATTTATTAGATCAGGATGGGCAATACACTGTCAGAATAAAATAGTATATTTCTCACCTAGGGAGGTAAAATAAAGGAGGCTTGCTCACGTGCAGAATTACCGCCCGAGCCGAAGGCGAGGGTGGTAAGCACGT
>JAPYZN010000431.1:61561-84705 GCA_030522865.1 Psyttalia lounsburyi | reverse complement strand
AGAACATGATTTTTCTGCCCGGCGTAGGAGTAAAGTCACAATTCCCTCCCGCGCAGCGGGAGGGAAGTGTGTACTTTGCTCCCGCCGGGGAGAAAATGAAATTTCCTGTTTCTCAGAAAATTCTGTGACATTCCGGAATTGTGGGCTGCGTAAACATGAAAATTCCTCAATGTCCTTAAATTAAATTGAAATTTCGAAAGGAGTAGGAGCAATCAGTACCGACTGACACTGAATTTCCAGTAAACTTTGAATTTTATTAATTCCCTTCCCGGAAATTCGACGGAAAATTAAAATTGTTGAGAAGTGCACCGGAAAATTCAGATATTTTTTAACATTGTATCAACAGCTAACTAAAATGGACTAGGAAATTTTTGCAAAAAACAATTCTTGGAATTTTTTTTTTCAAGACTTCATATCGCGCTATCTGAACAGGATAATAATATGAAAAAGAATTTCACAAAATTCCATCATGGATATGCGAAACTTTTGCTTTCATTTAAAGTATAGATTTTTTTTTAACAAAATTGATGTTAGAGGAACTGTCTTAAAAATTTTCCCTGTTTGGAATTTTGGTAGGGAAAAATTAAGAATCTTCCCCCGTCTATAGCCATTTTCTTCTATTTTTTTTTGTCACTTGTCATGCATGAATAATTCAATTGTTACCTATTAATATAAAGTTTTTGCGTTGCGTTATTGTTCATGGGTTTCCAAAGTTTCATAATTATACCCTCGTTTTTGTGTCTTACGAATTTTTTTTTATTTCCCCAGCCTTCGCGAATCTGATCCAATTAAACCCATTATCCGCAACTAGTGTACACATTACCTCACCCAGCCCTATTCATCGTAATGAGCGTATGGACCCTTACAGTTTATTAATAACCGACGGTTTATTGAATTAGCTATGGAATGTTTTTCTTAATTCTGTCACACGTATTGTAGAGAAGAATCCAACAAAGTTTAAAATCGACAACAAAGAACTTACTTATCGCAGAGCATTCATTGATCACACTCGCGACGAGGTCAAGGTAATTTTTTCCCCCCATATCAATCAATAATTCATTGTTTTCTTACGGGGAGAGCGCGATCAAATTTGAAGCTCTCTGGATTTTGTGACTATTCAAGGCGTGAGGGAATCATTTGTGTCTTTAAAAAAATATATTTTAGACTGTTTATTGAAAAGTTTTTTTCCTTTCGCAGTATTATCCATAAAAATGCAGTCTTATTTGACCAGGCAAACCTCAGTAGACTCAGTAGACTATTGGTATTGACAATTGTCATCGCAAGTACCAAGAACTCTTACCAAAATTGTGACAAAATCCCGAGACGTGTAAATTTCCACGCGGTTTTCCCGAAATTATAGCTTCTTTCGACACAGCTAATTATCGCCTCTATCAATGTAGACTATGAAAGATAAGATGAACCTCAGCCGAGGACGAGACCGAGATCGCACAGCGCGCGAGGTATGACGATCATTCATTTTTTTATTTAATTATTTTTTTTCTTAAAACAAAATCTTACCTAATGAGTGCTCAAACTACACATTTCACATTTTAACATAAACAAATAATTAAAATCACCAAAAAAGCAGTTCATTATATTTCAAATGAATGCCAACATATTTTATTATTTCATGTATTTTTGTTTCTCATCGATAAAATCAAAAGAAACTGAGCATGAAACAATAAGATAGGAAATTCTATTATAAACATTATGGATATAAAATGGCGGATACTATTGTTTATAACAAATAATTCAATAAAAGATCGACTGTTGTAAAAATACCAGAGCAGGAGCTTTTAAAAATTAAGTGAAACAAACGCCCTCTGCATCATTAACTTGGACCTCTTGACGCATTAATTTTTACGCTAACCTCCAGTGAAGCGATTTGTTTTGGTTGTGAGCGCGCAATTTTGTCTGTGATATAAATGGTTACTCTGAATTAATTAATTAGTTTATTCGGCTTCTGGGGCCATTCGAGAGTTATTTTGACGTTGTGGGAGTTTACAGCCACTGTTGGATAACAGCCCAACTCGGCCGCCTGTCAATCATGGTACGACCAAGTACAGTAAACTGGAGAACGAGGTGGACAGCCCGAGTAGACAATTTCTGGATGAGACGATGCAGCAGCAAGGGATGATGATGAGACAACAGGATGACCAGTTGGAGATGATTGGAGAGAGTATTGGCACTTTGAAAACTGTCTCACGACAAATTAATTCGGAACTCGACGAACAAGCTGTGTAAGTGCATTAATTTTACGTTATTGTCTTCGGTATTCAAATGCTTAATTATTTAGAGTTCCCGAATTGTTGGAACTACTTTGGCAATTTCTGCAGAGAGAAATGGCAAATTTTAATCCAAATAAAACTTCTAAACTTTTTTTTTTTGCATTTCAATAATATTTCTGGTGGTCATTAATCATCCCATAGATTTTTTGGTCATATTTTAATCATTTAAAATCAATGATTCATTAATTTATTACATTTTAATCAATTCGCTTCAGTCACTGTCCAAATAATTATCTTATTCCTAACTTACTTTTTATGTCCATTCAGGAAACGCTTGATTATATATAAAATATATGAAGCTATTAGAAGTGAACAATACACCAATTAAAATGTGGTTTAACTTTGAATAAAAGTTAATTGATCGATTTAACGTCATGGGATATTGGAAATCAGTAGACAATGCGAATTGTCCAACAGTGACGTTTAAACTTACACGCGTGAGTTTCAATTTTATCTTCGCAGGATCTAAGTGAGATTTTGAAAAATCCAAATGTCGCAGTTTGACAATTACTCAGTTTGTTGTATACTGATTTCCAATATTCCATGACCTCAAATCATTCATGTGAATAGAAGATTTGTTAGAAGCTATTTGCATGAAGCCATTCATGTGATTCAGATAAACTTCATTTTCTAACAAAAAAAACTTTTCTGGTTGTGGAAAATGTCAGGAACTTCGGACATATTCCGGAACAATCACAATTTAACGGTGAAATGATCGAACAGTACGTTTAACGGAGAGATACCGTTTTTTTTTTGTATCAGAAAACTACACATTTTTGTAGTTTAAATGCCACTTGAAATTGGCATTCATAAATGGCTGAAGAAGTTGTTTTAAATATTGAAAAAAAAGAGAGAAAATTAAGATGGATTTGTCTCCTTATTCTGCAGAATGCTAGATGACTTTGGAAATGAACTGGAAGTGACAGACTCAAAGCTCGATGCAACAATGAAAAAAATGGCTAAGGTCCTCCACATGAGCAATGGTAACTATAGTAATTACATTCCAGCTCCTACCAGTTCTGTACCCAATATATCTGTTTATCCACAAAAAACATCTTCACTCTCTACACTCTCAACAACAATAACCAATTGTTTCATGTGCTCTGCCGACTAAAACACTTCCACTCGACCCCACTAACCCATACAATACCACTCAAATAGAACTAACAGTACTGGGGAAAAATAATTGCCAAAGATTACAATGCAACTGTGCCACAGAATAACTTCTATCGGAAAATGACTCAAGGAAAATAGTTGATAATACAATTCCTCTGCTTTGTTATTAACAATTAATCAAAGAAGATATTGTAATATTCACTGATATGAAACAGAAAAATATCGTTATTTTTTGGGCGATCGAGAATATATAAACAGCCTATTTATCGATTAACGTTTATCGTTGATATTTGAATGGATAAAAAAACACAAAAAAAAAACAAAAATTTTGTAAGATTTTGATTGGAAACAAAACTGGATTTATTCAGTCATAATTTCCAAAACTGGCTGATGCTGCATCGAACCAATGAAAAATGTTATTGATGGTTGGTGATGATTGTTTGGAACCTGAGTTGTTTTAGATCAAACTGTCCTCCACAAGAATAGTGAAACTAGGTAGGAGCTTAAACGTTGAATATTATAGAAATAAAGTATAAGATGAATTCGTTGATAGTGATTCGTATCAGAATTTTATGTCAATTGTGTGATTATAATGATAATGAAATTTTAGAGTGTTTAGATGATATTTATCGAGGGAACAGTTGTTGAAGTTTCAACTGAAACTAAACAGAATTAACGAATGCATGGTAAAAAAAAAACAAAACCAATTAAAACAAATATAGATGAGTTATTAACAATAGAGAAGAGCCAAATGTAAGGCCAACATATGTACCTCATGTAGAAGCCAAATTAGATGTTGTATATCTTTATTTAGTTGATTTCAAACTACATTAAACCAGAAAGCGTGAAGGAGGTCATGCGTAACTTGTTACTAACAAATGTAGACACTAAAAGAAACAGTTTAACTATGATGATCATGAAGTATGCAATAAATTAACTTGAGTAAAATCATGGAGTATGTGGAAAGAAAACTGGAACGCATGCGATATTACTTTCCATTTTGTTTTAGATCGGAGACAATGGGTAGCCATTGGCGTGTTGACGGCGATTTTACTAGTGCTAATTATTTTATTTATAATCAAATGAATCAATATAATTGTGGGAGATTATTATTATATCGGTTCTTCGGGACGCTCTTGTATGTATTACCTAGCACGGTAGATCTTCAATTCCCTTTTACATTTGTTTCTTATGAAACTATAATAAAAAGAACTCTTCAAATTATGATGAATAACAGGCGCCTGAAACTTCTCCAACATTAAATCCAATTCTTCCAATATTAAGAAATTAATCAAACTCTGTCATCCGAAAAGCCAACTAAATCATCGATCATACTGTTGCTTGCCAAGCCCCCAGATGATTTCCAGCAGCCCCTGAAGAAACTCCACCGATTTACCTTTAAAATATTAACTTTATTGATTTTCACAATAAATTCTACATTTCAAGCTACAGTTCAAGTATAAAAGTTTCATAAACTTATTGTATATCTTTTAATATACCAAATACAAAAGCGGATTGTAGTGTCTGTAACGAAGTGATAAAAGCGTTAATGGGGTCAGCAGAGAGATGAAAGGTATCAATGTATCTACACAGAGGCGAAATGACCGACAATTAATTAATCAAGTAGATTTTCGTGATTTGCATTGAGAGCTGTGATTACTTTAAGTCTTTGGTATCGAGTATAATATTGCAAAAAAAAGAAAAAAAGCACATCGGGACACGATGAATTGATTGGCCCCCTCCCCCTCGGTGGTAATATAATTTTCATAAAGCTCTCATTATTCCATTCAGTAATCAAATTAATCGACGAAAGAGAAGAAATACATTTCCAATTAGATAGAAACTAAGTTAAGTAGTTATGGCACATAAGCTTATCTAGGGCTCTAAACGCCAGCGATTTTGGCACTGAGTAGGCAGCGCCTTCCTTATCTCGTCGATGTTCTCCACGTCATTCCTCAGCCTTCCCACTTCCTCCTCGTAATTCTTCACCCACTGGCTCTGCAAATTCTTGGCTTCTGTGAGGGCGCGAATTCTCTCGTCAAGATTTGTGGCTTTTATTTCCTTCTCCGCTGCCAACAATCGCTCCTCAAGACGATTGAGATCGGCGTCGTCGATCTCCGGCAGAGCTCCAAGCTCACCAATGATCTCTGCCACCTCGGCGAGAGCTTTATCCACCTGCTGACTCGCCAGTCCCACCTTTGTTCTCGCCTGGCCCACTCGATGATTAACATCATTCGTAACGTTCACATTGCCACCAACTCTGACCTCATATTTTTTCGCAATGGAATCCGTCATTTCGACTCTCGTATGAAGTTTGTCTGCCTCGTTACTCAGCCTCCACGCCTCCAATTTCGTTTTATTCGCTTCAGTTCTGATGACATTAGCATGTGTACCAGCATCGTCGGCATTTCCTTGCGCCTCGGCCGTGATATTACGCGCCCCTGCAGCATTATTTTCCGCTCCATTTAGGACAACTTGAGTTTCATCAGACTTCAGAATGGCTTCTTCTACCATAGCCCGAATTTCCTCGATATTACGAAGTGCCTCCTGTGCTTTAAGCTTCTCCCTCTGAACTTCAGCATCAAATTCACCCAATTTTTTCAGCGTTTCTTGCGCCTCCGCCAGTGTTTGATTGCCTCTCTTAACGGCATCCTGGGCCTTTTCATTGGCACCATCGACCTCTGAAAGTAGCTCAGCAGTTGCTGCCTGCTGGTCTTGCGCTTTGTTCAACAGCTCCTCGCTCTTGTGGATTTTCTCCTCCAGATCGTACAACAATTGCTCGTTATCTTGGAGCATCAGTTGGGCCTTCTCCTTAAGAGCTAGACCCTCGTTACTAACAGCCTCCACTTGTTCTTGCAGCTTCTCCATATCAACGGTGGGAACTGTCAGGTCTAACAGTAGCAGATCAACAGCCTCATCCGCCACTGCTGCAGTTTTCGCAGCTGCTGTACCCGTTAAATTCTTAACTTCAATAAAGTGGTCCTCCAGAAGCTCCAATTTATTATCCAACTCTCTTATCTCCTCGCTGATATTTGCGTACTGTGCAATTGCCTTCTTGGCGAGATTGTAAGCCTCCTGGGACGTGTTTCTGGCTTGCTCAGCTAGTGTATGAATCTTCTTAGCTTCATTCGTATTTAAATCCGCTAAAACACGTGCCTCCTGGGCGATATTCGTCATCTGTTGATTTTGCTGGCCAACTTGTTCCGCACGTTTCTTTGCTTCTGCCAGGGCTGAGGCTCCCTCAGTTGCCAAATAATCTTCAGCCTCTGTCAACTGCTCGTGAATCTTGTCAAGCACACTTTCTGCCTCGTCAATACTAGTTAGACCCTCGCTCGTAGTTCTCCTAGCTTCTGCCGCTGTCACATCAACACCCTGAGATATTCGGTCAATTTGATTCAACTGATCTCTCAACTCCTCGATTTGCTCGACCAAAGTTTTATTCTCATTGCCCGATCCCGCTTTCGCCGTTTGCAGCAGATTTTTCACTCTGTCTTCGACATTTTGAAGTTCTCTCTCAAAGTCAGAATCCTTGATAACAGTTGGACTGCTGTTGATTTTTTTAAGAGTTTTTTCCAAGTCTGTGAGTCTCCTTCTGTGGGAATTAACGGCATCCTGCACTAGATTGTAACAGGGAGGGCAATCCACACAGCCATACTGTCGATTATGCTTATTCTCCTTGCAACGATCACACCTCCTTCCCTCGACATTCGTCAAACAAGGACACTGTCCACTGGCGTCACACTGGAGATCCTGCGCTCCAATCTTATCGCAATCGCAGAGCTTACATCCCTCTCTCCCAAATCCATACTGATAAGGCAGACAAGCGTCACAACGTGGGCCAGTTATGCCAGGACGACACTGACATTGTCCAGTATTGGCATCGCAAGTTCTGTTGTAGGAGCCCTCAGGATCGCAATTACAGGCCGTGCAGCCATCACCGGACAATATCTGGTAATAACCATCCTCACATTTGTCACAGTTCTTGCCAATTACGTGTGGCTTGCAGGCGCAGTATCCCGTCAGTTGGTTGCACGGTGCGACAGCTCCATTCTCAGTTTCCTGGGTTCCGGATGAGTAACACTGACACAATTTGCAGCCGTCCTCTCTTCTGTCGGAGAGGGCGTCACCCCAATACCCGGCGAGACAGTCCTCACAGTGAAATCCAGCTGTGTGGTTTACACACTTCAGACACTCTCCAGTCTCGTGATTGCAGTTTCTGACAGCATTCAAGTCGATGTTGCCATTGCACTCGCAGGGTCGACAGGCAATTCCTCTGTCTGGATTTCCGAAGTATCCGTCGGAGCAGGTTTCACAACGAGCGCCAGTTCTACCTGCTGGGCATTCTGAGCAGATTGGATCTGGATTGTTTCCCAAGAGGATGCAGGGGCCATTCTCGGGGCAGGGACAGGCTTGGCAGTCGTAAGGGGTTCCTTTCAAAGGATAACCGTAGAAACCTCGGGCGCAGAGTTCGCAGTTGCTTCCTGCTGTGTTATGTTGACAGATACAAGCTCCTGTTTCAGCTTCACAAATGTCAGCGTGACCGTTGCAGTTGCAGGGAACGCAGAGGGAGAAGGGGCCACCGTTTGGTGGGTCGTGGTGGAATCCCGGAGCGCACGATTCGCAGAATTGGCCTACATAACCCGGGGGACACTGACAGTGCTCAACCCAATCAGCTGACTGGCCTGCAGCTCCTCTTAGCGCGGTCTCCAGGCGAACGTCGTCCAGGAAACCTCGACCCTGATGGGTGTACGTACCGCGGATTTTGATAGATGTGAGGTTAGAGAGGATTGACATGAAGTCACGGGGCGAGAGACGTGGCTGCCAGCCGTAGTTCGGGTGCTCGTGAAGTCGGAACTTGTAGGTTTGAGAGGTCACCGTGGGCAGTCGATTCTGCTGACCGAATATTGGCTGGGTTATCTGCTCGCCGTTTCCTCCCTCGAGGATTATGTCTCTGGCTGTTGGTGCTGGATCAGTCTCACCAATTCTGAGTGTGAAATAGAGATCTTGATTGTAGGAAGCTCGTTGATCTCCCAAAAATCTGTCTGGGGCTACGAAGTAGACGTTATCGCGGTCTGGGGCGTACACCTGAACTGTCTGGGTGACTGCATCGTAATGGAGGGGTAGAGTGTTGCCGACTACACTGGCAGACCAGCGCTCATTTCCTCTCACAAACATACTCTCGATTACTGTCTTGGAGTAGCCGTTTGCAGGTCGGCAGATGGAAGAGTGGCCGAAGCAGAAGCAGGGAGTGCAGCCAAACTCATTTTCCAGGGCTAGATTGAAGAATCCTGGACGACACTCTCGGCAGCGCTTGCCTTCAACGTTCTCCTTGCAGGAGCAGGCACCAGTTTGGGCGTCACAGCTGGGCTGGTTACCCAGTGAGCCCTTGGGACTGCAGTCGCAGGAGGTGCAACCGATCGAGTCGAAGTTGTAGAAATTTGGAGAACAACGGTCACATTTGTCACCGGTTATGCCGGGCTTGCACTGACATTTACCTTCGCTGTTGCATTGCAGACTTCTGGAACCTGATTAGAAGATATGTGTTAATGAAGAGGGAAATACTGCGTCAGGAGATAAAAGGTCTTTATATTTGCGGGCAATTTCAAATTGCCTGTCTGTATATAATTATAATTATTGTTTTTCAAATTGTATGTCACTGCGTGTTCAACGATTTAAATTTTTTTAAAGGAGAGTAGATGTGCTGGAAAAGTTTGATTTTTTACACTCAAATCGTACGGAGATTGTACTCGTCACATTCTAGTTATACGAAATGAGGAACAGTCATCGCAGAAGCCCCAGGAGTCCTCAAGTGATTAAATTTTGTTCATTTCGAACAGCCAATAGTTAGAAATAAGAGCACAATCTCAAAACTCAAAGCCATCCCAAGACTTCGTGACTTCTTGATAAGAATTGATTAAGCCAGAGGCAATTGAGCTGTCTCACCTATTTCATTACAGTTACAGGCGATGCAATAGTTGTCCTCTGGACGTTCGTAATAGTTCTCCTTGCACCGCTCACAATTTGCCCCAGCTCGATTCGCTCGGCAATCGGTGCAATGCCCGCCATGGCCACTTCGGGCGTACAATTCTTTGTCAAAATAACACCTGTCGGAGTATCCATTACAATTGCAAGCTGCGAAACAAAATTTAAATAATTTCAGAAGATGGACTTCACTGTGAGTGGTTCCAAAACTTACGAGAAGATTGATAATATCTTGTGGACAATCTACTCCGATACCCCGAGCCCACAAGGACACCCCCCAAGAGGACAATAATCGATAAGAATTTTCTCATTTTTATATTAATTAATTTGAGTGATAATTTCAAGATTGTCTATCTCGTGGGAATCACTGTGAGACTGATGCTGAAAGCTCGCTTTGTCATATCCCCCACTTTTAAACGCCTCATCGTTGGGGACATATATGGCGAAGCTGGGTCCCTCCATATAGCCACCATTTATGGGGAACAGAGATCGTAAAAAAAGTCAAACCAACGACAACTCGTTCTTTCATTTCACTTGTCGTGGCTGCACGACAAATTCTTCTTACCTTTACACTCGTGAGCATCAATGTGGGTTGCACGACCCCAAGGTGCATCGTTGTAGAATGGAAGGCACTCGTTACAATCGGGACCTGCAGTATTGTGTTCACAGCTGAAAGGATACAATGAAAAATAGGTAAAACAATAGAGTAAAAAGAACCGGAGATAATCCAGAGCCTTCTTCTAATCTGGGGGAGAAAACTGAGGATGACAAGTGATTACCAACCGACAGACTCTCGGAGTACTTCCATCGGAGCTGGTTACACAGACTCCGGCGTGGCCGTTGCAGGCACAACGCGCTCCAACGGCGATATCAGCGATTGCGTAGTAATAAGATTTGAGGACAGCCGGATCACCGAAGACATCGTCACCGAAAGTATTGAGACGATCCAGGGTAATTCGTAGATCTGTTGCTTGTACCCATTCCTAAAACGTGAGTAATGTTTCTTTTTATGGTTCTTCAAAAGTCAGGGACAAACTGGGGAAACGAGTTGAACTTCAATCCAAGTCGAGGGAGTTATGAAAGTTTTTGAGAGGATTTTCTCGTCAGAGTGAAATGGACGTCGGATGGAAGGGAATTACAGAAGTTTTCCTATCTCGCGACACGGGAAAATATGAACCGTGGGAATTATGTATTTTTTATCCTAAAAATTGGTGCATTTTTTGTGTAAAATTTACATAAATTTATACATGTTCCATATGTTTTTCGTATCAATTTATATATTGACGAAAAATATTGTTAATTAACCCAAATTAAATATATTTTTTATATATTTGCCCAGGTGGATTGAAAGTGGTCGAGTCAAATTTTTAATGAATCCTTTAAAAATCAAAATGTCCATGAATCGTCAGTTTGGTGAGGACGATTGCAGTGAAACGGGAAAAAATCAAAAGCTCTAAGTGCTTGTGGTAAATCGTTTAAATCGATGACATAATATCTTATTCAAGTTTTCCTATCAATTTGCTATCGCACACATGAAGCAATAGTAAACGATAGGGAAACCAACCTAATGATTAATAAGATAATGCACAAAAAAATTACTTGTAGCGCTGGATTAGTATCGAATTGGAAAGCCGAGGGTCTCCCTTCGAGCGTCGAAAAGGCAACAGTTCCTTTGGTCAACGGCGAGATGTCTGAATACTCCGAAGTACAAAGAACTCTAGTGTCATCTCCACGAACAGTTTCCTTCGAGTCTGGAAGTCCGTATACATCTCTGCACGACGCCGAATAATATTGATATGGCTTCCAATTAGATTTGTCATTTTTCCTCTTGTAAATCCCCCAACTCTCGGGTCGGGGCGTTTCGAAGAGTACACGCACGTAAGTAATATCAAAGGTCTTGCCTGAAAAAAAAATCAAAAAAAAAAAATAAGAATGAATAAACCATACGCCAATGGCCAACTTGTCGATCAGCCCAAGGTATGTTCGTCCCGGTCCACAACTTTATCTCAAATGCCGTAGATAAAGGGTCAGAGCTCACCGGAAATTGAATGAACTCACTTTGCCGTTATCAATATCACTTCGTTTTATATTCTCGTGAAATTTAATGAATGAGTAACTGATACATGCCTAATGCGAGAGTCAAATTCACTTGATTTGGGTAATCGACGTTCTCCAACATGGTTTCAGACTGCCACCAAGTGGCATTTTCATTGTTATCCTGGTCCGTTAAAAAGGTCGCCGGGTGATCACCCCATCTGCAGATGTCACAGGACTTCTCCTGGACACGGGTTTGCTTGCAGAATTCTGTTGCTCTACCATCCTGGCCGCACGTATTGGTCGCCTCAATTACCAGATTGAAGGCAGCATTTTCAAAAGGTGGAATACACCTCTACAAAAGACCAATGACAATAGATTTTATTCTGCACCGATTAAAAACAAACGTTCTCAAACAAGTCCTGTTTGTACAATCTTTAGTTGACAATTATTTTTAAATAACGATCTCTGATCGACAATAATTTGTCCAAAAATTGAGTAGATTATCAAATATCTCCACAAATTATTCTATTTAAATTTCATATTGAAGTTTTTTTATGTAATTTTTGGGTCTGTCTCAAAACGCTAAAGCTCCTTCGGAAAGATAGATCAAAAATAAAAAATTTAATAGGAATTCATTCAAAGTTCAATATGATTTTTTTCGAGATTGGCTAGGTATTTCCAGTATTCTTCGCCCATTTTCTCAATCACTGGTAAATGAATGTACATTTATCTACCGCGTCAAATCAAAAGAGGAAGCACAGTCACATGAATATTTCTATCATTTCGTTATTTCGTTTCTTTTATCATTTTATGGTTTTTTTTCTTATCTTCTAGAAGAAAAAAAATCGTACAGACGAGAGGAGAGCTGAAGCAATTCGGGGAACAACACGATAACCCCTCGTCCACGTTGGTCTCGTATCCGAGAGGGGGTAAAAAAAACGAAATGAAGACGAAAGAGAGATAAAGATTACCGAAAGTGCTCGGTGATTGTGAATATGGGGCATGCATAATGAATTATTCAATCTCCAATTTCAACCGATTTCCATGCAATTGATGTTGCCTACTATTTCATAAATTTGTTTATAAATACCTGAGGTCTCCCTGACTCATCGTAGCACTTAACTTCATCTTTATTCTGGGGAATACGATGATACAATTCTTCAGACGGATCTGGCTCTCCCAGGACTAGAGAGAGGCAGGCTATTGCCAGCAGCAACAATCGCCTGCCCATTATATCCCCAAACTATATACAACGATCTCAATATCGATTATGAAATCAATGAGATTTTTCCATCCGCCCGGCAGCGGCTCCGGAGCTTGACTGAAGCCGCGCGCGACCGAATCTTTCGTTTCTCCCAGTATCTAATCTTTTATTTTCTACTTTTTCCTCCGTCGCTTCGGCTACTCTCATCAATGGCAACAGCTATTCATCGTTCGCTCCATCTGCTCTATTGATCGTAGGATCTAGGTGACAGGGAGACGCGCCAACTTTCGATCGATACCTCTGCAGGACAATAATCGATAAATACTTCTCATAGAACTATTATATTTTTTTTAGTTACGGACGTAAATGGGGGTCGTTTCCTGGAGTAGATCTCAAAATACAGATGTAAGATTTGACTATAGCAAGTAGTACTTGTACTACAGTGGAGAGAATTCCAACGGTAGTTTGGTTTATCCCCCGCGGCAGGAGGTAGCGTCCTAGCCTTCCCACAAGTGTCGAAAAATAGGAAAAACACCGGGGCCCCTATTGCATTGTAAAATTAATTCTTCCGAGGTATTGAGAGGCAACGATTAACAACGAACCTTTGATCTGTCCAATCACTCCCAGGGTGGTCGATAATGGAGGGTTCTCCAAGATGTCAAAAACACACGTGCGAATGAGACCTGTAACTGGCCACTGCTATTTGCAAAGTCCCCGATGACTGAGCAGACACACAAAAGGGACAAGAGTTTTGCGGATGTATTTACGAAGGAGAGACCTAAACTGAGCCCACATACACGAGAGAATGCAACTAGGGAAACTGGAGGTGGAGAGCAAACTGTGAGTGTGGAGGGAATGAAAGAGCGTGCTCTCTGAAGAGGTCTGCGGCCACAATCTGTCCTTATTCAATCCACACTGTCTCTGTCATATTTTCTCTCCTACGCTATGTCCCCACGACACTCAAAGGCCCCGACCTTTCTTCTCCCTTCAGAACGAAACCCGAGTGGGAAAAAAAACGCGAGGGGAGCGAGGAATAAAAGAGATGCCTGAAGTTTTTGAGAATTCCTCCTTTGAATTTGATTTGAGGTTTCTGGGAAGATGAAATGGAAAAAAAAAACGGATATGGAGATATCTTTTCCACCCGGAAACTGGGCACTGATACTGTCCCACCCACATAATGTTGTTTTGTCTCACTCTAGCGAAGGCAAGACTGCAAGACTGTTATCTTGCACCGATTCATGCCTGTGATCCATAAAGGGGACTCTGTTGCATTTTAAACCCAGGGGCGTATGCACGAGTTAATGAGGGACTAATGCACTCGGGGGTGTGTAGGTATTGGAGAGAAAATTCTCGGAGGAAACTGGGACATACAGACTGAGTATTTTCTCAGTGGATTCCTCGGGAAAATCTCAGCAGACCGTGAAAGTACTGGCCAAATCGTTCGAAATCAGGATGTCGCGCAATTATTGAGCCATTAATCTCTCATCTGAAATGTAAATTGTTGAGGTACTTACAGATATAATGCAGATTGAAAGATTAATTTATTTTTCAATCCATTGCAACTTGAATTGGATTCATATGATTAATTGTCTACCTATGGATGTACATGCTATTATCACATTTATCGATCTCCCAAAACAGCTGATTGAATAGTTAATTCAATAAAATCTTGAAATGATTTTTCAGTTCGTCAAGATTCATGAAGAGCTCAAACTCGGGAATATCTTTGTACTTTTCCCCCATTTTACAGTCGTGCATCATTAGAAATGCATACCATCCGGCATTTTTCGCTCCAACATAATCCAACGTGAGATTATCCCCGATGTGCACAGCCTCTGCGGGTTTTATCGCCTCTCCCCTCGCTTGTATGCCCAATTTGAGGGCCTCCTCGAAGATCCCAATGTCTGGTTTCTCAGATCCATAACCGTAGGATGTTAGAACGAAAGAGAAGTGAGCCCGAATGCCGGTGCTCGCCAGGATCTCCTCCAAACGGTCGTCGAAATTCGATATCACTCCGACTACGACTCCCTGCTCATTCAGGTAACTCAAGATGTCTTTCGTCCCTGGGTACAAGTGCCAGCACTCGTTTGTCCCGTAGAGTTTAATTAAATTACTTGATACCTGTCACCAATGAAAATAAAACTAGAAATAATTCTCGGTGATTGATGATAGAGAGAAAAATTAAGATCATTTCATTTTTAAGACACGCAATTTTTTGGATACAAGAAGATGAATACTTCAGTAAAAATGAATTTGAAGTTGATGGGATTAATTATTTTTTCTGATAGTTTACGTGAATTGTTACACAATGAGTTGCTGCACATGAATAATAGCATTATACCGCCAGCATTATACCGTTACACCAAACGTGCATGTAAAGAGTAGAGTAACATTGCAATGGAAATGTTTTCAAATGCATAAGGCTCATTAAATTTTCATTAATCTTTGAATTAAAAAATACATATTCCACATTTATCATTAAAATTGTGAAAAAAAGCTAATGATATTATAAACAAGATCACTAGAAAAGAGGGGATCAGTAGAGCTGATTGGCGCGACTGATGTGTCCGTAACACGTTAAGAATGTTGAACCGAGTCAAACAAAACATTTTTCTGCCTACATGGATGGAAAGTGAGGATTCTAACCTCGCTTCGCTCGGTTAAAAACGCACACTTTCCTCCATTTTGGCCGAAAAATCGTATTCAACCCTCGGGAGGAGAGTCAGACAAGCTTTCCTCACGTGCTTACAATCCTCGCCTTCGGCTCGGGTCGTAATTTTGAGCGTGCGGATGACTTGTCTACTTTTTCTGCTTAGCTGAGAAACTATTTTTCATTCTGCTGTATGAAAATGTCACTTTTTAGGCGCACGAAGACCAAGAAACTCATGTCCGATACTCGTTAGTCAAGAGTGTTTTGCCTCGTGGGATTGCCTCAATTGCCAGCTTCTTCTGCTGTTGATCTCCAATGAGCATAAAAAACGCTTTTCTGCACACACTCTCATGTCAACTTCCTTGTTCACAATTCACTCTAGACTATTCAGTATTTTTTTTTTTCATTACAAAAAATTACCTTATTCAGTACATCCTCCGATACTCCTGGATGTTGATCCCGGAAAACCCCATGAACAAGATTCTTCCACCAATTTTGCCAGCCAAGACCCGTATGTTTACCAAAAACCGGATGTTCATTTGACAAACGTGAATAGTGTTGTTTGAAACTTGGCGCCAACACTTGCAGATCGATCTTCGGTACGCCGTGTTTTACTCCAATTTCTTCGTAATGCTCCAATTTCGTTCTCAACAATGTCCCAGTAACGTCGAATGTCACCAATCGTGGCCGAACGAGCTTCATCACTTGTTTTTCATCAGTCATTCAGTGACACGCGCAATTTTAACCAAATTGGTCATCTACAACATGCAGACAACACGATCTGCGACTGCTCCCAACGAGGATAACCGATAACTGCCGACGACATTGCCAACAATCATCCGCCAACTTTCGGTAAGACAATAACGAATTAATTTTTGAAAATCATGTTTACTTAACAAATTGGAATAATACATAATACTTAGTACAGTATTTACAATTACTGCCGATAAATTGTACAAATTTTCATTATTATTAATTTGCATTCTGCAATTATCAGTTAAAATAATCATTAATTTCACTTTTATTATGCTCGCCGTTCACCTAATATCCATCAAAAATGAGAAACGAGAGTAATTTTCGTTAAAGTGTACCTCCCAATTGTGTAAGTTGATTAGTAGTAAAGTAGAAAAAAAATAGGTTAAGATCTATTAGCAGTATGTTGTACAGAGTGATTAACTGATTCAAGTAGAAACGATTTTTTTACAGCTGACAGTAGAGTTTAAAGAGTAACTTGTAGCAGTCGGCGGTGGATTCAATTGATTCATCAAAATTTCTTTCGTACTCATATTATTCAATGGAGGACTCGATATTTTATCATTAATTGACCTTTAATTTTGTTTCTCAGCACGAAGATTGCTACATTTTACCACTCTGGGTAATTATTATAATGACACACCTTATGAACTACTTTTTGTTGTGTGACTGATGGATTTTTTTTATTACGAGTTAGAAGAAAAATATTGCTTTGACGTTTAGTCATTTTGTTTTTTGGGAGAATTGTATTTTGCGGTAGAGGAGGGAGAAAGTATCTGATTATAAATTGCCTCAAAAACTTATTATATACCTGTACAAGTGTATAATGCATAAATCGAGGTAACAAGATGACAATTATGGCAGTCGTGATCAGGTTTTATTACAGTTTCTCTCCTTCATTAATAGTTAAACTCATATATATACACAATGATCGGTGAAATGTGTGTACTCGGTGTACCCAACATGTGTATATATATACAATAAATGCGGTAATATTGCAATACTCCTGATCTATACTACAATATCATTTTTTTTATGTAAATAAACTGTTATCTGTTTACTTTCTTTTTCTCTCAATATATCGATCAGTCTCACAATCTTATCAATCATTTAGTAATTAGTAGGAAAAAGTTTGGATAAGTTTGTCTTTCGTTATATTCATTCTTATAGTCTATGATGTTTAAAATTATGTTGAAGATTTTGCTACCAATTGTCACGATGAGAAGAAAATCTCATGAGAGATAGTTGTTTAGTAAATTCACGTATTTACGTTGTCGCTTCAATCGCCTCGTTAAAAAGGAGGGAGTAAAGTTTTGTAGCAAAATCGATAATTCAATTGTAAATAGATCACTCCAGTCATATTTATATCATTGCCTTCTTAGGAATATCAGAAACTGTCAGATATTTTTACACAATCAAGATGGTGATAATTATGATAATTAAACACACGATATCGTTGCAAGTACAATTATTCTCATTTCAATATAAAAAACAAATCGAATTAATCAGAATTGACTACATATTTTCTACGTATTGCATTCCGTTGATTTTTTTTTGCACAATGATGATGATAAACATGAAATAAATGACTCGTGAAGTTAATGAGGTGTTGAGCGATTAACAATCGTTATTTCATCCTTCATTTCTTTTCTTTTTTGTCTTCATTAACTGGCAGTTGTGGGCATACTCAGATAATTACATAAGAATTGACAATAATTCATATAATTTTATTACTATTCCTCTTATTCGTTTAAAAAAATATATATTATGAATATTATAGATTGGAGTTAGCAAGTGGGTGGTGACAAAATGGTTGTCTGAATGAAAAAATATCCATTTGCTATCTGAGAGATCAGAGAAATAATTCTACTCTCTTATCTTGGAAAACATGTACCCGGCTTAAAATTGATGAGAAGAAAAATTAATTGCGATGAGAAATTAAAATAAATAAAGTGCAGTCTCATTTGCATCTTTCTGAATACGAAAATGCGAACAAAAAAATCAATCTCGATGATTAGTATAGCACACAGTAACAGTTACGATCTTAGATTTACCGTCGAAGAGATCACAACTTACATTCACTCTTTAATTATTCATTTGTTATTCAAAAGAAATGCTAGTCTAATCTGCCCACAGAGGAGGCAAAAAATTAACAAGCATCTTCCATGGACAAATTATTTGGTTCGATGTTTGATAGATAGCTTTCAACGATTGTCAATGAGCCTTTCATTTTTTTTAAATATATATAGTTCTTTACTTTTTTGTAAAACTCTGAATATATGAAGTTTACGAGTAAACGTCATCATTTTTTTTATTTATTATACAATAAAAAAAATAATACCAAATCAATTTGTAGAGACGCAAAGAATATAATATTGCACATTTACAATTAAAAACTAATCTTTGTGTCTCGTCTTTGATTTGTGACCAGTGTTTTTGTTTTTAGTAGGCTAGAAAATGATCGGAGGGTTCGAGAGGTAACTTCCTTGTGCTGTTCTCAATTCTTAATATCGAAGTGAAGAAAATACCTTATACTAATAGCTTAACTAGTCTTGACGTCTTGTCGATCTATCTCTCTCAATAACGTTTTTCATTTTCTCTCAACCAGTCTAGGACTCAGTCCATTTGCCCAATTCCTCAGTCCGATAATTGACTTCCCCCTCTTTTATCCCCATTATTACTAATGATCATGACGCATCAGTTAATTATGTTTTAACGACTGATGAATATTAACACATTCGAGCACGAATTCCTTACGCCTAACGTCATGGAGTTTACTAGTTTTCTTCTCACGAACGACAAAAAATGCATTTTTCTTTCAATCACAAATGATTGTTCACTTTAAACTTGGCCCCAAACGTTAGAGTAACATTATTGGCATCTAAGAACTTTCACACTCACACTTTTCTTACCCCCAGATAAAATCGGTACTGTGGATAGAGTGTCATATTATCAATGAGAAAATCCACAAATTGGTCACAATTTTAGTATATACCGAAAAAGCTGCCCTCTTAGATTATAAATTTTAAATATGAACCATATCATATATTTAAATATTCATCACAGCATTTTGATGTATCAATATTTAATTTTTTTCCTTCCATTTTCAAATTTTCTTCAAACATCCCTCGATTATGCACAATTCCAATAATTAAATTTTTCACTCACCCACCATAGGCAATTTTTCTCTGGGTATAACTACAAGAAAAAAAAAATACAACAATAAATTTTCACGATCACTTGAATATAATTTTAATTGCAAGTATCCCTAATTCAATAGTGTAATGCATTATATTATCAGAAAGAAAATATCGTCACGTTATTAAGAATGGAGACTTCAAGTATAAATCTTGCATTGGAAGTTTTCATAAGTTTCATTCACTCAATCAACGAAATTTGAGTCTCCAGTACGCCTTGACTACCACGAAAGAAAGAGAAAAAAGAAAAAAAAAGTATGTTTAAATTATTGTGATACCCGTAATCAGGTGTTTTGTCATTAATTACTGACAGATTGTCTTGTAGGATGGATAGAAAAATCAACGAGTGGAATATTGGGGACAGCTATTGGTAGTGAAGCACCTGATGATGTGACGAGTGTTGAGAGTGGGTTGCAAGTGAATTTTTCCCCCTGCTTAATGGGTACTAATTTAATAGGTACTTCGCTCGTTAACCTGACAGTTTCTGATAGTGCCGCTGTTTCCAATTGTATCGTCTTAATCTGATGGACTTTGATACTCGTGACAATATTGTTACTACTGCTCTTAATGATTTTACTCTCACCAATACCCGGGTTGGAAGACTCATCGTAGCCAGAGTCTGAGGAAGAGTCGCTGAATGTCTTTCCAGTAGTTTTTGATGGATCTGACGATGAATCGACACTGTGCGATGGACTTGACGAGGCTGCGCTGTGGGCAGGACTCGCTGAAGCTGAACTGTGGAATGGACTTGTGTTCGCTTGAACGTTTGCCTCTCGTTGACGTCTCTGATGGGCTAAGCAAGCGACGCAGCGCTTCATTAGGGATGGATCGACGATTACCTCGCCACAGAGACCTTTGAAGATTTCTCCACAGCAGATTCTCTCCCTGGGGGTGAGAGTCAATAGGATTAGTCAATGCATACATTGAAAGAACTTTTTTTTACAATATATCTCAAATATTTGAGCAATTCCACTTTACAATATGCAATATTTCTTTCCTATAAAATTTTTTTTTCATATTTTTTAAAAAGTCATGCGGTAATTTTGAATGCAAAAGTAGAACGAACCGTTTGAAATAGGTCATATCAATGAATTCACTGTAGTTAGTTTTGTTACTAAGTCTTTTATTTGTTGTCATTGCGTCATCACAGCCCTCAGGACTTCCAGCTCGACTAGATCCTTTGCTACCAGAGCCTGTCATCTCGTCATCTGGAAAATGGAATTTAAGGTTTATCGAGTGATAAAAATAAAAACACCCTAAAAATATTGTTAGATAACAAACCATTCAAATCATCGCTCATTGCTGGACTCTGCTCGCGGTCGTCGTCCTGTTTGTTCATTGTCTTTTTCCTCGAGAGTTTCTCCATAGTTTCCTTCAGCTTTTTTTTGTTCTTCGACTTGAATTTCGTGAGGGACTTTATTCCCGGTCCGGCTCGGGCATCAACAACCTGTAAAAATCCCGAAAAATGTTAGTTTTCAGGCGAAGAGAATCGAGTTGATGATAAGGCAGCGTAAAAATAGTCGAAGCAGTAAATACATCGGTTGTTATATCCTCCGGCTATTTGTTTCAAACTTCCGATAAGGAGCTATAAAATGGTGGCTTACGTGACTCCAATTTCGATTGCTTCCAGTCGGTAGTTTTTTCCATCTTTTTACCAGCAACACACACGCATTACAGATTTCGCCTGTGCGTCTCTCTTCGAGTAGAAAGCAGGGGAAAAAATCGTCTTCGTATCGTTTGCTATCAGTGAAACGGGAGCTAAAGAAAAGGAAATGTAAAGATTTTTTTTAAGTCAGATGATGAATTGCTTTCGCGATTAAACAATAAAAAACATATTGAATGAATGAATTCATCATTTAAATGCAGAATTAAAAGTGTAGATAGAATCGGTCATCTTTTGATTGAGTCCAGATATCGGTGCAGAGCAATTGTTATTTAAAAGGCGATAAAATGGAGAGGCTCCTCTTAAAGTAGCTCTACAGTCGACAGCGACACCGTTTTAATTACTACACTGTAGATTTACATAATTTTGGGCATCACAATTTTCCCATCAAAAAGTGTGAAAAATATTGATTTATTTATATACAGCATTCCGTTTCATAAATAAATATGCTATTATTTAGGTCCAACAAATCGCCATTTTCTTCCCTCACTAAAACAATTTGCAAATTTGAATCTTTAATTTCAGAAGCTTAAAACGAGTATTGGATTGATCAAAAAATGACGATTAAAAGACATTCGATAAAATTTGAAATTTTATGAGGCTGTAGAGCAAATTGTGCATTTACCTGCTGGATTTGGCTTTGCATATGCAGCATCCGGTGGTGGACCGATACACCTTCGGTTTATGAAAACTGAACATCTTCACTGTAGTCTTCTTTATCTACTTCTACGTGTCCCCTGAAATCATACATCAATAAGACCATCAGTGCTTTGTAAAGCGCCAAAAAATTCCATTAAAATCACATTGAGTACATTAGCGTATGGAGCCATTTACGAATGGCTCTGCCTTGTCCTTGACCCAGTTCTGCGATCTGCAGTTGGTCTCACTTTATACTCTTTGGCAAACGATGCTACCGTTGAGTCAACATAATCAACCTCCAACGTTACAATTTTCATGTTCAATCTTCTCCTTCATTCAACACCTCTCAAACCCACCATTTTCTCCCCTCACCCCTCTCCCTCTTGCCCCCACAATAGTCAGTGGCTCTGCGAATAATAGAGAAAGTGGAAGTGAGTCGATATTTCGGTGACAACGAAACAGATAAAACGAAGGCAAGAGGGTAAGTAGTCTAGGGTCCTTCGCCCCTGACCCACTTACCCACTAAATGCAACTTTCCTTTTCACTTTTACTCCGCCATTGCCTCTCGACAGTTGCCGAAAAAAAAAAGTGAAATAAGACGTGAGTAATACGAAAACACTCTCTACACGGAAGTGTTCGACTATCAGCGTAACACGATTTATCCAATCGTTAGCTTTCGAAAATGAATAATTTCCTGTGATCATTGGGATGCAGTGAGAAGAGCTGTCCACTGATAAGGAAAAAAATAATCGTCTCCGATGAATATCGATAAAGTACTTTATCATGTTCTTACCCACTCAGTGCTCGCATACCGAATTATCTCGAGCCCCGAGATACTGACACTCGATATATTCCTTGTTATTCAATCAAGTAAACAGTGAGGAAGGTCATTGTTGTTAATGCATACATGTCATCCAATAATTTCATATGCATTTCTTGTCCTCTCGTTTCCTCGACTCAATAATTCTCGATGACTTCTCGAACTCGCTTCGGCTAGCCGAACGTATTTTAAAAGCTGTAGAATGTTGTTTTTCGCGCTTCACATTCAACTTCTCTCGCTCCTACTCCATACCACTTCCCCCGAACCTCCCTTTTCCTCAACCCCCCTCCTCCTCGTCCCAATGAACATTATGTATCGCATATAATGTGTACACACAGTTCTGATGCTCGGGACAACAAAAACAAAAATATTGGGGGAAAAAAAAAGCAAAGGACGGGGGGGGGGGGGTGGGGGGGGGGGGGGGGGGGGGGGGGGGGGGGGGAAAGGGGCTAGTGAGGGGGAAGCCCGCACACTGATATAAAAAAGAAAACCTAAAAAAAATACTGAAGTTGAGTCGCCAAGTCGTAAACATGCAACACATATGCCAGATTATTTTACATTTCTGCCATTTATTTTTCTTAATATATTTTTTTTTTCTCTCATGGAGAACCGAGAAGTGAAGGCCGGTCAACACACATGCAAGTCTGTTTTCGTCGGCTGCATAAAAAAAATGCGGGGGCGGAGGGGGAGATTGCGCCTTGGGTGGGAGTTGACACTTCTGACAATGTCAGAAATCTGTGCCGATGGGGAATTCCAAAAGAAGCAAACGAGAATGTTTTTTTGGGGCTCGATTAC
>JAPYZN010000431.1:0-61526 GCA_030522865.1 Psyttalia lounsburyi | reverse complement strand
AAAAAAAAGGGGGGAAAAGGGACGATTGAAGGAGACGTACGGGGGAATGAGAGTACAAATGCTGAATCGAGCCGAAGGGAATTCGGTATGAAAGTGGAGTAGTGGAACGAATGGAGGCGCGAAAGGATTCGAGGAGAAACGAGCAGCAGTCAGACGTGCGCAAAGAAATGTCTGACATGGCGCGTGGCATTACAGGCCGCCGCCATTGCGGCTTCCCTCGTTTTACGTCTCCTCTCCCCCTTTCGACCGCCCCAGCTGCCCTATAAATCATATGTCATTCTCGAATCAGAATTCCAAAAGGGGCATAAAACTTGAGAGTAGATTGAACGATTAATCTGACAATCGTGTTATATATCAGCTCCACCAATGATTGATTATTTTTTGCTGATTATCGATGGATTTTTTCACTGATGAACAACTGGTGTGAATTATTTTGTCCAACTGCCAGGAGCACTAACCGCCACGAGCACGCCATGACAGATGATACGGCACGCAAACAAACTAGTTACTCACAACAGCCCCTACCAAATGGCAAATATATCATCCATTATTGTCAGTGTCGATTAGTAATGAGGATAATGAAGATTTTCCAATGCTTCACGAGGACTTTTCAACAAATGCACGTGGATCCACCTGGATCAACTATTCGAGTTTCTTGAATGGAAAAGCGACGTTAAATATTCACATATATATATATACTTCAGACGGTTGCGGCGGCGCGGATTTGAGCACTTAAAACGTACCGAAATGGCACGACTGATTTTTCACAAAATCATTTCAATGATCGAATCAATGGCGAAATGGCTAGGAATAATTCGTGAAATGATGATTGGCAGTGAGAAATAACGATATTACCAGACGTCAATGACGATACTGCAACACAGTCTGGCAGATAGACACCCGAGTTTTCATCAACACCGGACACGACGCTGACATTAATTGCCACTTGTCAATTATTTACCGCACCAATCGTCAATGACAATGAAAAATTTTGGAGATCGTTTAATTGTCAAACGGTACAATTGATTTTCATGGATTTTTATACACAATTGCTGACACTTAATACACGTAATATCACAAACGATGTTTTCGCTTACCTTTTCAATACAGGTGACGGTCAGTTTTGGAGTCCCTTTCTGCGCAGACTCGGCGCGCAGATGCCAGAGAGTGTATACAAGGATCAACACAACAACTTGCAGTTGTCAAACGCGCGCATAATTTTCAACACAATAGCACTGTCACTGCTGTTAAATTATTTAACATTGGTCGGTGATTCCTAGAGGTTTCCGATGGTGTTTCGACGTTTGATTTATCGCAATTCGTTTATATTCCAGATTTTTGGAGATCTCCGGATGTCGACTACTCGATTTCCGGTCTCACTGCGACGCCGCAGTGGAGTGACAGTTCGGTGTGATGCCGCCAGGGTTGGTGAACACAAAAAATGGGTAAATAAAGGCGACTGACTTTTGACAATGGACTGTCATCGGTTCATCTGACGTTAGTCAGCGTCACTCGATGCGTCATTCGGCCGAAAAATTTTGTACCAGTCATTGGGCATTGTGACTATTGGCGCATTTGTCGGAGATGAGATTTTTGGCTTTTACGAGTATTTTGGATGATTTTGTTCTTGTCGAGGGGGAACCTTTTAAACGCGCACAGCACGCCACACAGCGGTTATACCTGCTAACACGGGGTAAAATTTCACTTTCGGACGGCTCTACCTCGGACTTCGCCGTGTCTAGCCGAAAGTTCATTGACAATAGCCACCTGAAAACAGCTGATTGTTTGACGTTGGTTTTTGTCCGTCGACAGGGAATTGAAGCGAATTAACGAATCGACAATATCATGGTAACACTTTATCGCGTTAACTGATAACGAGTCACAAAGAAGAAGCGTAAATTATCATCCGGGAATCGTGATTGGTTTATGTAAAGGAAACCGGTTTATTTGTTTTTTTTTTGTTTTATTTTTTTTTCCATTGAATCGGTTTGTTGAGGCTTATCATGGCAAGTTCGGTTACGAACAATGGATATAATTTTAAAGTTGTTCTTCTGGGAGAGGGCTGTGTGGGTAAGACCTCGGCTGTGCTGAGGTATGTCGAGGACAAGTTCAATGACGAGCATTTGACGACGGTGCAGGTCAGGTCTTTGTTGTTACTGATATTGATTTTTTTTCATTTTATTTGTTGCTTTATTGTATTTTTTTGTCTCCTTGGTTTCAGGCATCGTTTCTCACAAAGAAGCTGAATATCAATGGGAAGAGGGTGAATCTGGCGATATGGGACACTGCGGGCCAGGAGAAGTTTCACGCTTTAGGACCAATTTACTACAGAATGTCGAATGGAGCTATTTTAGTTTACGATATTACGGATGAGAATAGTTTTCTAATGGTAAGGATTCTTATGATTTTTTTTTTGAGTCACTGGTTATGCTTTTCGTATCGTTTTTATCTGATTGGCGTCGAGGTGCAAACACAGCTTATCAGTTATTTCGCTGGGAGCGATGAGAAAAATGGGTGCATTGCGAATGAAAGGCTTTTGACTCGTCAATATTATCACACACATTCGAGGATATTTTATTCTTGAATTAAGGGTATCAGAAGAGGGCGAACACACTTTGACTTTTTTAATGGTCGTAGCTCAAAAATAAATTCATTGAGCTCCTGTGAGGGGCATCGCGAGGAAAAGTCATTATATATAGCAGGAAAAAAAAATCCTCTCACAATGTCTTTGTTTGGGTATTTTCATCTCCAATATTTCTTCTCGGTTTCAGTTCAAGAATTTAATGGAAGAGAATTGCTCGGAGTCAAAGACTCTATTTCAGTCCTGAAATTATTTCTCGACAAAGGTTTTGGTTTTTGAAAATAAACCACTTATTCCAAAAAAATTGCGGTCAAGTATTATTTTGTTAATCAATTCAAGAATTTCAATCTCATGAAAATTTACTGATTGAATGAGAAGGTAAAAACTTATTACTCTTGAAATTAAATTCATCTGTATTAAGAAAAAGGTAAAAAAAAACAAATATTCTTTATTCGACCCCAAAAAAATCCTCGAATGAAGTATAAGACTGTTCGTAATTTCCTTTGCAATTAGAATTTTTCCTTTCAGGTAAAAAATTGGGTAAAGGAACTGAAGAAAATGCTTGGCAGTGATATATGTTTAGTCATAGCAGGGAACAAAGTTGATCTTGAAAAAGATCGAAGTGTCTCGTTCGAGGAAGCGGAGAAGTGAGTATATGATACTACGAGAAGCCTTAAAAACCAATAGCTAACCACAAGCAATTGCGTCACACAAACCACCACCTTATAAATTGTCCCAGGTATGCAAAACAAGTGGGCGCAGTTCACTTTCACACGTCAGCCAAGCATAACCGAAATATCGAGGAAATGTTCTTTGATCTAACGAGACGAATGATGGCCCATGCTGACGAGACTGAGCAACTGAAGTCCAATCTCAACAGGACGAGTAGCACCCGAAGAAATGTTGTTGTCGTTGAGGACGAGGCAGAGCAGATGCCAACGACAAAATCATCGTGCTGCGGTGGTCCACATACCTCATGAATTATCATTTTATCTTTTGGAATTGAATTTATAATGAACCAGAGACAAACGATGTATATATTTAGTCACTTTTCTATTTACCGCGGGACTGTACGAAATTGAATTCTATATTTTTTGTTTATTCTTTTTCTTTCGTTTGAGTAATAGATTTCGGCATGAAAATGTTGTATTGGCGTTGGAGAGTGGCCTAATTTTTAAATGTTCAGAAAAAACTGTCAAAGTGAAAGAGATTTATCTCGTTTCATCACGCAATTGATGACGTTGCGTGAGGGTCAATCGTGGGTTATCGAATTTTCATATTTGCGATGATTGAAATTAACGAGAAGTTCATGTGAATTGTTTTTGTAATGTAGGTTTGAGAATAATTCTCATGCAGACTGCCAAAAATATATATATTGATGAATGCTTGAGTCGTATGGCCTGCAATTAGCCATTTATGGACATAATCATTATTGAATTTAATTAATTATGTGCTTGCATGATGAATCACTTCAACTGATGGATTTAATTTATGAGGATTATTGAGAATCATTGAAATGACGATTAAACTGTGTTAAGGAAACTATCAATGCTGTACCGTTTAATTCTGTGTATGAGACAGAGTCCTATTATAATTACAATGTGCAATAAATAAATCGTAATTCAATTGTGAAGTCTAAATTTTATTTCAATGATTGGTGGCGTCGATAACGCCCATTCACTGATAATGGATTATTAGACATATCCAACTAGTTTTAAATATACATTTTTTTTTCTCTCATTTTATTATTGCATTAAATGTTGGATTAAAGACATAAATTATTGAAATGAACATCGGAATATGTAATTCCTTGCTTCGAGAACAGATATTTTAACACAAAGGATTAGTTTAATTGTTTTGCATGTGTAGTAATTCTGAACACATAATAACAACCAGAGTTCCTTATTCCATCTCTTGCAATCATGAAAAAAATTGCCAATTGAGTTTTACTATTTTTCATTTACCTAAATTCTAATTTTTATCATTTTTCTATACATTTAAATCAATTAATTATATTTACAAATATCTTTATCAATTAAGAGGATATGACCGGTAGTTGAAAAATCCATTCTATACACATTATATTTTATTTTTAATGGCCGGTATTAGTTGCAACGAGTTTGAGACCTCTCGTACAGTGAAAAAGTCATGGAATGTTTGGCTAAACTGTTTTTTTTCCCCACTATTTTTCGTTTTGTTATTATTTTTGTTTTTGTTTTGAGTAATCAGTGGACTTGAAGAATGGTTTTTATTACAAAAAAATCATTTACTCACTCGATTACTAGAATTAGTGCGATTCTCTAAGGCATCTCGTTAATAAAATTATCAATTATTAAGATTTTCTTTTTTTCATGTTTTGTTTCAATTTCTCTTTTTTTTTTCTTCAAATTAAACTATTTTTTTCTCTTTTCCTACAATTAAAGGTATGACGTTTAAAAAAAAAAAAAAAAAAAAAAAAAAAAAAAAAAAAAAAAAAAAAAAAAAAAAAAAAAAAAAAAAAACAAACAAACAAAGAGATATAATAAACATTGCATTTTGTTTTTTTCATTTCAAGTTCGTTCCAATTGTGCTTTCTGTTGTGACTAGGTTCCTGTATTAGTATGACATCATCGAAGAGTATTATTTAGTTACAAAAATGAAGGAAATTATGCTTGAGAATTATCACCACAACTTCCGAAAACAGGGTCAACATTTTTTTTTTACTCTTATGAAGGTTTCTCAGGGAGAGTTGTAGCCATCAAATACTGACTCCAGTAGTTTTAGTTATTTTAAATGGACTACACTAATTAGGCCACGAAATGATAAACTCAATTCTGTGAGGAATTTCGATTATATGATGAATATCTTGTCTTGATAGGCGAATAGGAAATCGATGAATTGATTTATTGGTCCTATTGCTGATAGGGACATTCCTACTGATGAGGGGGCTCTTACCAGATTTGGGCCAAATACAACGGCTAAATTGCTGGATGTCATTTTGTTTAAATCAGCTCTGTCCATAACCTGTTGAATAAATACAGTAATTATGATTTTTTCGCATTACCGTTTCTGTTGTCAAATTCACGGTGATAATTGAAGGGTCTTACCCTCGATAAAAACTGCACTATGTACTTGAGCAGTTGATAATTATCTTCTGGTAATTTTTCGAGGACGAGAATCTTTACTTTACGTGGTCGTTCATCCTTTGATAACGCTAAAAAATAAAAATAATATGTTAATATAAAAATATTATTTGAGTAATAAATTTCTATTAATGAATTTCCCTTCATTTTTCGTATCAATGCTATTGAATATTCAATAATTAAAATTTAATAGGTGTAAAACTTTCGTTGAAGGTTTCCCTTGGAATGATCTCTTAAAGAATTCGAGCATAATTTTTATAATTCTTTTCTCCGCGAATTATCAATTTCCTTCGATTACTCCCATTTCGTAAAAATAAACTTGCAATCACAAGAAATGTCAAATCTAATCGATGTCATTTCACCAATACAATCTCACTCAAACTGAAACTGATAACAATAAGTTTTCTATAAAAAAAAAAATAACGATTGATATTTACATTGGAACTGAGTGATCTCATCATAAAGTTCATAAGTCATCAGTGGTTCATCGAGTTCTCTCAAAAAAGTCTTCAACAGTACAGCAGCAATGTGTGGATCCCCTCGAAAATCAACAGGCAGTCCATGATTGCACTGATTCTGCAATTCCTTCACAACAGCAACATTGGCTGATCGTCGAAAAATGCCCTCAGTCTCCAATGCATCGGGTGTATCAAGGAACTCCACGCATTGTTTGACAATTGGTGGAATGGGATCGCCCCCATTGTTCTCCTTGATAAACTGCAAACTGGCACCAAATTGCGTAGTGGCAATTGGCGTTGCCACCGAGCTCGATGGTGGACTCGTTGGTAAATTTTTTCTCGTCTTCAGCATTAGCTGCTCATCGTGCTCCAGCACTTGTTGTGGAATGATAAGTTGATCCAAATTTATATGCGTTGCCAATTCATCGAGGTAATTGACGTACATCATTTTTCGTCCAAATTTAGCACTAGAAAACATGACAAATTTCGTGCATTCTGTCACTGATTATTTTACAAATATCTCCAACACGAGAAAATATCCAAACTGATTTATCGAGCTAGTAATTTTACTTAAATAGCATACAAAAAAAAATCATGATGAGTTTCCTGAAACCTCTTCACCCCCAAGATATTTATAAAATAATCTGCGCGCAAACGCTTTCATCTATTTTCATCGTCTCACAAGTGAAACCAGAAAAAAATAATGTCAATTACCTAATAGCAGGTTTAAAAATCTGCCAGACAATCCTGATGAAGTTAGTGGGATGAACTAGATAAAGTGCTTTTAGATTTTTCTTATATTTCCTATCAAATGCCTTGTATGCCTGCCACAGCCACGACAAAGGTGGTTTGTTCTTCGACGTAAGACCATGATGAAAATAAACTAGACTGTAGTCCTGCTCGACAAATGTATCCAGTGTGTGGGTGAGATACCTGCAATATTGGAGTTCAATAATTTATTCGACTTCTTGAGTGATGTTTCTCATTTGATGGCAATAATAAAGATATCCATAGAAAATCCAATACACCAGTCATTAAAAAGTAAAAACAAAATCTCTCTCCCATTCGTTATTGTCATCAAAACTCTGCGTCAACAAACCGGAGAAGTTTGGCGTGATTGAAGACCTCCTTGCCAACCGCAGGGAGTTTGCAGGCAGACACGACAATCACCTTGCGACCGGCACTATCGTCGCCCACCACTTCCACAATGCCAAGTCTCGCGATATCGTGATAGTCCTCCTCATCAGCGAGCTCCTCGTCCAGGGCCGCCAAATCTTCGGCTGTAACAATGGAGTGAGACCATTAATTCATTTTTTTACCATCATTACTGCAGAAATGAATGACTTGAAAGTGGTTTAGACCATCGAAGGGTTATTCAATTGTTAACAAAATGGAATTATGTCTTTCGGCAGAAAAAAGAATTCTTTCTCTTTGGAATGAGCACAGATTGAGCTCAATAAAATGAGTTCATTCCCGGATTATGAATATTGAAAAATGCTTGAATTGTCAATTTTACCGCACCTTTCCCAAATTAACTTGTGCTTTTGGCTCATTCCAAAGTAAAAATGAAAATGAAATGATAATTAAACCCATGAAAATCGGTTGGTCACCCACAGACCTTGGCATTTAAATATCAAACCCACCATTCTCAACGACGGGGGCGTCCACCAGTGCCTCCTCGAAGTTTTCCTCTATCGTACCATCACTCACCGGGCTCTCCAAGTAATCAACAACGGTTCCTGTGCCAGCTATACTGAGCTCCAACTTCTCCTCCAATAGTTGTGTAGCTTAACAAAAAAGTAAACCCCCCCCCCACCTATCGATTTATCACCTTTCTTTTTTACGAAAGCCCATGGATTAACGATGAAGCAATGATGTCATCAATATTATTCCTTACCATTGTTCGCTGGTGCTTGCAGTTCAGTGTCGTCAAACTCTAAATTTGGCTCGTAGTCGTGATAATCAGAGAGACTTGGATATGGATCTTCAACGTCATTCGTTATACCTTAAGAGTAATAAAAATATTCAGTGATGAATAAATAATTTAGACAGGAAAGGACAAATTCAAATGGTAAATAGGTAGAAACAGGTTGAATGTGTCATAATAAATAATCGCGATATTGTACGTGTGTTTGTGTTTATGGTCTACACACATTACCTGTCAAAGCTCTCGCTGGACTTGGTGATGGTTGATAATCAGCTTCCATATTTTCCTTATCGCGTTGACGATGTTTAATGGTTGAATTTTACTGGTGCAATTGTTGCAATTGCCAAATAACAAACCACCGCCCTGTTTACATGACCACAGGCCCTCCTATCGCCAACGTAACAACATTATTTCTGTTGCGGTGGAGAGTTGGTGGACGATGGAAAACTCTTTCTACGATATATCACTGTTAAGACACAAATACAGACTCATATGCTGGCTGCGTCAGGACGGTTTTTACGGCCATTGTTTGGTGACAGCGGGCACTGGGAGTCGCTAGTGTTGCGATTCATCGAATTTTCATCGATTAATCGAAGGGGAAAATAGCGGGGTTTGAATTGGCCAATCCACTCGGACTGGACGTTCTCGTATTCTTCTTCAGCGCGAATCAATTGACTGGCGCGGCACTCGTATAGGTTTACGATGATATGTGAAGATACAAATCTCATCTTCTTGCGCACCAACGAACATTCGCCGGTAGAGAGCAATAATGCTGAATCTACGAAGAACAATCCATTTGGTAAAAAGTGGAAAAAAAGACACGACAAGAATCGATGCAGCAGTTTCTCAGACATGAAAAAATTTCATAGACAACTGGATAAATTCGCTAGGATTATCTATTAATTGTGTTCGCACGTTCTGAGGTATTATGGGAAAATGACAAAGTCGGTATCCGTTCATTTTTTCCCTAATTTTTTATTTCAAAATACAAAACATAACGAGTGTCGATGGGTCCTGCCCTGAACAGTAATAGTTCAATTTAGGAATTGAGAAATTTTCATAATAATTTTGACATCTATTTAATAATGTAATAATAATATATCATTTTTGTTTCTACTGATTTTTTTTCATAGACGGAGTGCTAAGTATCCAATTCTATTACTTATAATTATAAATAATAATAAATAATTTTATAATGATATATGTGTGATAATAAATATTGACGAGAAATGTCGTTTCAATTTTGTTATTTCTGAACATAGACTTAATATTTAAAAATAAATGACGGTGAGAATACAAATTATTATTAAGTCTTTCTATTTTAAAAAGTGGGACTGAGGCCATCACGCTGACTTCACGCAATGTATTCTCAAATTTGAATGATTATCTAGAAATTTCATATAGCCTCAATTGAATAAATTATTCATCGCTTTGTTTCATATCTTCTGATCTTATCAATTAGAAGACATTAATATTTCAATATTTCACATATAGAGAATGAAATTTTTCAATAATTCCGCCTTTTCTCGCTACACCCTCAATTCTGAATAATCATTGAGTTAAGAATAAATAAAATAAATATTGGACAACTACTACTAGGTCTGCTTAATTCTCGGAAGAAAACTGGTAAGTAATCCCCCCATACCTCTTTTTCACGCTGATCTTTAATATCAAGATAATCATCAAGTTAAAAATTAATAACCACAAGATTGAGAATTATTTGCAAATCTTTCTATTTCTAAAAATAAAAAATGTAACAACTACATCACCTGAGGCATTTTTAAATCACCGATTATTATTTCCTAACAAATCCATGGCTGTACGATTTCATCGAGATCGAAAAACAAAGTTGATTCGAAATTCTGAATTTTGAATTTTTTCTACATCTCCTAGCCAAGAAATAGTAAAATTCTGCTCATCATTTTTAATCTCTAACCAATTATTTACAAAATATATAAAAAGATATTGACTCTAATAAATAGTAAAAGGAGATTTTCCAAATGAATTTCTCTATTTTATTATAACATTTTTATTACCTCATGATCTACGAGCTTTCACTCGTGTTCCACCAAGGAAGGCAGGAATTCTCGGCCGAATATCATTAATTCCGGATTAATTATTTGATCCTGCTGACTTACAGGAAGTACAGAAGACTTTCGAGATATGGATTGGTTGGAGCTGTGTGGATCGACTGTGATACGAGGAAAGCAAGTTTATGGGCAAATTGAACGGGTGCTGGCGCTCTCATCGTGGTACTGCAATTGTAGTAGATGTGAGTCATTTTGTACGTCAGAAGCTGTATCTTGTCTGGATTGAGTGAAAGACTGTCATAGATAACACTGTACGATGTTGGTGATACGGTGCCCTGCTGGACACCTTGGGAGACCAGGAAGAAGTCATACTTCATGGGATTAGTGATAACATCATCGACCACTGTCCCGGGGAGAGGGTTTCGTTCCCCTTGGAATAATCGCGTATTGGTTCCATTATTCACGAGAATGTAGCCCAGCCTAGCTGGTCCATTGTAAACTTTTTCAATGGCCCTCTTTACGTGCATTACCTCGTGGTCCACCACAAATGGGATCTGTCCCTCACCAACACCATCCCTGTATACGAGAATGGTTGATGGGAGGGCTTTGTTGACTTCTTCGTATCTCTTCAGAGCCTTCACCATGTTCGCTGAGAGGTGACTGGAGAGTTCCTCTCCTGACGTGTGCGCCGAGACTGTTGAGTAGTAGCGACTCAGCTTCTTATCCAGGGAAGCCACCATTGCCCCTTGAAATCAATTATTCAATTGCTTCAATCAGTTATTTTAAAGATTTTTTTATGTATACAAAAGCATCCCAAAGGGCCAATGATTTCTCGTAAATGTAAAATTCAATCGTTCACCAGATTAAATTTGATATGGATTTCTCATCTTTTCTTTATTTGTTAAAGAAATGAATCAGATGATTGGAATTGGAAAGTGAGATTTTAATGTGATAATGAGATTTTTTAGGCTTACCGTAGTCTGTTCCCCGCCTATTTGCATCGTGACAGACGTCGTATCCAACTACCATGAGCCCAGTGATAGGAATGTGAACGGTCCAGGGTATGCCTCCGATTTTGCAGTTCATCTGAATGGCAACTTTTGTTGCAATGGACATAATTCCTTTTGGATTTAAACAACGAGCAGTCACTACTTGACTTGGCACAGGTCGATCGATGCAGAGTTTCTTCTTAATCGCGGAATAAGTATCAGCACGGTTCTTTGTGAGAATGCACATGACAAGCTGAGGATTACGTTTGCTCATAATCTTCTCGAGACAATCGGTGTAGAATTCCGATCTGTCCTTGCGAATTTCGTAGTACTGTGGCTCATGTATAGGAAAGTTCTTGGCGGAACGAATCATTGCAGCTACGAAACTCTGAAAACAATTTCAATATCGAGACATAAACAATAGCGAGAAAACTTTGCTCTTATAGGGGTATAATTGCAATTGTTTCAAACGTTGGAAAAACAGTTGCATATAAATTCCACGAGAATAATAGTGACTTACCTGAGTTTCACGAAGAAGCCTGTCTGGTGTCACAACTACCCATTCCTTTAGTTGAGTAGTGATGTACAAGCTGCTCTCCCTGATGGCTTTGGTCCAATCTCCATCAGTTCCAGCCGTAACTTTCTTCGCGCCTCCGAAGTGCATGTGCTCACTGGGCAACAATCTTGCTTGTACTTTTACAAGCTGAGTATCGAGTTTCAAGTTCCAGTTTTGAAACTCTTCTTGAATTGCCGGCTCACAGTGCAATCGACGATTAAATGACAAGAGTTTTGCGATACGTGTCTTCGGATCTATCCTTGTGTGCTTGGCCAATGCCGACATCAGCCGAAAATCATTTCTCATTTGATCAGTGAGACCTGGAGGAGAAGTTTTATTATTACAATTGCGTGGATAAAATGTCGAACAATGAACTTGAGAAATTGGTCTCGACATATTTCAGATAACAAATGTTGAGGTAACATTTGAAGATATACTCTTTAGGATCGAAAATAGCTAATTTTGCAAAAAATCAGTATTAATTGAAGTTTTGGTCTTGAAAGAATTTCAATGAAGTCAAATCCTCTTCTCCAGAAACAATCTTGATGAGATTAAATTGAGAAATCGAATTACCCCTGTACTAACTCAGGACGAAAATTGATTCTCATCTACATAAAACCAAGAAAATAACGTATTTCTGACAGCATGGCGTTATTATTGAAAATTCTTCCAGTTAATAATTAAGTATGAGTCTAAATTAATTGAGGATATTTTTGAATAAGAAAAATATATAATTCTGCTAAATATATATATTCTGGACAACTGCCCGACATTCCTCGAAAACTCGCCTTAAATTTTTGTCAGAAGAATATTTGATTGGTAAAATTATCTTTCTTTTCCCAGTATATTGCATTTCGTCATAATTATTGCCAAATATCGCATAATGGCGTAGATGATGAGATATAAAAGCTTATTATTTTTTAAATTCAAGTACCTGTGGCTCTACACAATTCCGGAACCAAGTAGATGATCTCATCATTTCCCGCTCGACGTTGACGAGCTGTGGACCGACTGACAAGCAGTGGCTGCTTGGGGACCTTGATGGTAATACCGTATTTGTTCTTATAATAGTCAATGTAGCGAATCGGTCTATTTGGATCCTTTCGGTTCACAAACGTCGCCTCGGGATTTTGGCTGAAATCCACGTCATCAATGCGATAGGTATGATTATTGTATCCCGTCAAAACTGTGATGCCAATGACTTCTGATTTGAAGGCGATCTGGTAATCGACAGGCTTATCCGCCCGAATCTTCTCCAGAATGTGAAGAATAGTCTCCTGCCTCATTATCTTGTGGTTGATCTCAGCGCACATCAGAATGTCAGTCTCGTGCTGGCGAATTGATGTGATGTAACCAGGCCACAGTTCAAATTTGTATTCTGTAATTTCCACCTGTAAAACAATTTTTTTTATCGTCATCATTTTTTTTTCATTTGAAAGAACGGAATTTTTGAAAGATTGACAAGAAAACATTAAGAGAGTAGCTACCCTGGAATTTGGATCAAAATAATTTCTTCCAACTAGCTGAAGATGCAATAACTCCAGGCACTTTCTGGTCAAGATATTATAGAATTGCAGATAATGAGGATCTCCTCTGGCCATATCACCAACCGGTCTGATGGTGATACGCATTGGCTGATTGTCATGTTGGCGTACAGCAGCCAATTCCATATTCTGTAACAACAAAGAGCTTTCTTTTTAGTTGAATAATAGGGAAAATCGTTTTTTCCATTTTTTATTATAATTAGTCGCGTCAATTATCTAGAAAAATAAAGAAATAGTACTAAACATTCCTATTTTCATTTCTTACTTCAATTATTGGACTTTAAAGTAAAGAATATTGTCAGATCATGAAATACAGTGCACTAAATATTGCCCCGGAAGAGGAGTAATATTTACTTGAACCGTTGGCATAAGCAACATTCAATGTTTGAATTTTCCTTAAAAAAATAAGGGGAAATTGAGTTACCTCTCCCAATGATGTGAATCGGTTGGCACTGTACAGAACTGTACCATCGAAAATGTACGAGCCTAACTGCTTACGACACTGACGTACGAGTCCTTTCTTAATGGCTGTGTGGTCCTCCTCAGGATCGAAATCGACTCTGTACTGGTACAGACACCAATCAGGTTGTTCTAGAACTTTGAAGTAATTCGCGTGAAGAGTAGTTGGAAATCCTGACGACCCCTTCTTGCACTGCTGAACATGGTCTGGACGAGTGCTGAGAATATCAGTACTGATAATTCTTCTCCCTCTCAGGGCACCTCTGCCTATACTCGAACTCGTTTCACTGGCACCTAGTTCCAGTGATTCCAATGGTGGCAGAGCACATGGAGCAAGAGTTGGTACTTGCACGGAATATCCCACACTCTATAAAAATTATACAAATCATTAAGAAATTCATAATATTAATATCAATTAAATATTTATGAAATTAATTAATGATTAGTCATCATCTTCGAGTGAGAAATTTGTGTCTCACTTAACGATGGAGACTTGCATTGTCAATTCAAAGGTATGAAATAATGATCTGAAGTGTTGGGCTAGTTATTCAAGATATTATGTAATCAAGTTCCTAAATAAAATTTAAACTCGATAAAAAAATATTCTAGACTTAAAAGAACTTGAAAATTCTAGTGACAGGAGAATATCTGATACTCTTGAAATACATTTCTCTTTTTATTATGCATCTGGAGATTTCACGAGTCTCGAAACTCACAGGAGAATATGTTCTTTTGTCTTAAGTAGGGATCTCTCGGTTTATTGATAAAATCCTCAGAATTTTGGAATGAGAATTGATAAATATTACCTGAGGACATGATGATTCAGGGGGTAGTAAACCACTTGGTGTGACCTCTGCCAGTGGTGCTGCTTGGGTTAGAGAACTGACTCCTGTTGGACGTCCGAAGGCGCTCTGACGTACTGCTATCAGCCTTTCAACAGCTGAAGCTCCTCTGGCGCGGCCGCAAAATTTTGCCAATAGTTTTGGGTCCATTATTCTATCGTCCCTACGCTGGAATAATAATGAAACATATATTTCTGCACTGCTTCCTATTTATGAGTAATGAAATGAGAATACTAGAATTATTCGGCTACATTTTAATATTTTTCTCTTCCATAATTTATTACTAACTTATTTTTTGGAATCGTATATTTAGTTATCAGAGAATGATCGATATCATAGAATTCATGTTAGCTCAAGTTTATAATAATTCTTCGAATTTAACGAGTGGGAGAGAGGACGCCGACTGTCATGGCGGGCTAGTGCAAAGAGAAGACACCCCTTCTGTTTCTTCCCAGTCCTTTCTTCTCCGATTCAGATAAAAAAAATCACTTCTTCCAGCAATGAATAAAAGTTGAAATGCTGAAAAGACGTTCAGACACATCCAAGAGCTCATTGTTTGGTTGCAGCTGAAGCACTGCATAAACATCAGCTGAACAATCGAAGCTAATGATGAAGAAATAAGGCAGGACACGCTATGATGCCAGGTATTAATCCAATTCTTTCTTCTAAAGTTCATGAAACGCCCACTAATTTCGCAAATGTTCTTCTTTTCTCTTCGGTATTAGTAATATCTCTTCGCATTTTTTCCTAATTGAAATATCTGTCTTTCCACTCTTAAATTGTAGTAATATTTTTTTAATTTTATTAAGAAAACACCATAATTTGTAATATTTATCGTATTAACCATCCCCGGAAAATATTTCTGAGATTACTTACAAAATGGTCTGAAGAAATTTTTCCCTTCCAACAGGAGAACTCTAGTTATTTATCTCCGAACTCGCTTGTGACTGTTCTCCACGAAGTTGTGGATATTTATGATGCCGAATTGTGTCCCTTGCAAAGAAGAATCTCAAAAAAGGGTGAATTGGGGGAGGGTGAATTTAGCATTGTGATTGGTGGAACAGAGTACACCCCCCAACAATCTAGATCTTCACTTCAATTCCTGGAATTTTAATGAAGGGGAGGTGGAATTAAACAAAAGGAAGGAAATATTAAGGTCATCAATCACGTGGCCAAAATCTCCACGACTAATTACAGCTAAAACATTTTTTTTATTTTAATGAAATATGCAATTTCCCAGCTGTGGCCGCCATATTGAATATGATGATGAGGTGTTATCATGAGCAAAAAAATATTTTGTCTGCAATTAATTGACACAGTTTGAGGTTGCGGAATAATTCTTCTGAATTTTCTTGACGCAATATTTTGATATATTCACAACTCAATTTTTAATTCGACCTGTGTTATTCTGTTATGTAAGTTGATAACTGAACGATCATTTTGAAGAAATTGTAATGAAAATGTAATCCTTACGTTGATATCACAAAAACTCTTGATATCCTTTAAGCTCAATACAAATATTCACAGGAAGAGGATTCATAGGTAGTCCTTTGTCATACAATAACGTAACTATTTATTAACTATTGACAGGAAAAAATTAGGGATGAGCACAGTTATTTTTGATACAGAAAAATATTCCATATACACTGAATAATATAGTTACATTTGTTTAATAAAACGTACATATATTTACACAATTATACAAGCTAATTTGTCAATTACCGTGTGACTTAAATAAGTGAATTTTCAACAAGAGCCCAAATGCACGTTTTTAATCCCTCTTCTCATTTTCATAAATTTTTTTCTACAACTTTGGCTTTACGTGAGCTCTTGGAAAAACATATTACTGCTTGTTCAGAGGACTAGGCTTGAGTTTGTCAACTGTAATTAGTTGGTACAATATTTTTGAAATAATTCTCATCACTTGGTCGGGCACATAAAAAGCTTCTTTTTAATGCTCCCAATTTCTTTCATTTTGTTGTATTTGCATGTGAATGGACAGTGATCAATTCCAGATTGTTTTAGGCACATGAGTTGGCCTCGAATTAGACCGATGGTAAATACAGAAAGCTGGCTTCAATCTTGTAAAGCTAATTTAGAAATTTATCATGATTATTAAATTCCTCAATTTCATTAAATCAATTCGATGCTTAACATTCCTCTCTTCCTCTCTCATGATTTTGAGCGGCATTCAGTGAACCGTAAAGAACGGATTATTGTAAACATCTACTAAAAATTAGATTATATTAAAACATCACTCATCAATACCGTCTTTTTTTTTATCTGCTCCACGCCAAAATAATGACCCCAGTCTCTTCAATTTTTTTTTATATCCTTCAAGGTGAAAAATATAGTCTCGCGCTTATAAAATTTACAATATCACGCACATTTATTTTCCATTTTCCGCATAATTTCACCGTATAAATTATTGAAAAATACTCTTTTCTCGTTACTGCACATTTCTACAGCCAGTTTATCTTATATATCATTTCTCTGATATCCAATTAATTAAAAAAAACAACAAATAGTTCGCAGCTTCGAGGTGCGAAATTTTTAAATGAGTCTTTAAACTACTCTGTTAGTCTGTATACAAGTTCAATTCCGTTCCAATTATTTGTGAATACAGAATCCGTATTTCCAACAAAATTCCTTCGACTTGTGGAAAAAAAATCCCAATTAATTAATTAGTCGTTAAAAAATCACGATTAAACGGTTAAATTTGAATACTTAGAGTCTTTCGATGAATAATCGAAATAAAAAAAAATAATCCATACCCTCGAGGGGCGAAAGTTCCAAATCAATTTCTAAAATACTCTGTTGGTCCGTACACATATCAAATCCAGTACCAATTACTTGTGTGAATATCGTATCTGTATTCCCTCCAAAATTCCGTCGATTTGTGGAATAAAAATCCGTATTAATTAAATATCCGTTGAAACAATCATAATTAGACGTTTAAATCGAATACTTGGTGTCTTCCTTCTTCATTGGTGTTAATCTTAGGCCCTTCGATAACATTTGAGCCTCGAGTTCCTTATCCTCGTCTTTATACCTGTAATCAAATGTTTTTTTCTCCTATTACTAACTTTGCCAGTTTAATCCAGTTGAACAGCTCCTCTCGTTGGGCATTAAGGAAGATAACTTTATAATTTTTCGGGGGAAAGAGAAGTTAAAGTACTATTTCTCGTATGATTATTCCTCAATAATCAGATTTTGTAGTTCAAAAATGACTTCTCACTAGTAATAATTTCGTTTTTACCCTAAACTTCGATTTAAAAAAATGAATAACAGTAAAAATTTTAGTTTTTGTCAGGTATTCCCAATTTTCAATGATTAAGTTTGCAGTTTCTTCAGTGATTGAAAGAAAAACAATGTTTTTCAATGATTGAATAAAATTAATATGCCAAGAATTATTTTCAAGTTGAATTTTCGGTCACTAAAAATTTCTGTTTCCAAGACAATTTTCACCTACAAAATCTCCTTGCTGAGGAATACTCCCACAGAAAATCGTACTATTATTTATCATTCCCCATAAAATGAGTTTTTTTTGATGAGGTGAGCCTCCCTTAAAAAAAAACATTATCAACATTTTTCAAAAATTAATCTTACCATTCCCAGTTTAAATATTTCACTCAAGTGCATGACGCTCTCGCATTACAAAGCGAAGCCGTGCCGTACAATTCCTCTTTGCCCATAACAAAATAATTTCATATTCAAGGGTATGTATTTCTCATATGTATATGCTTGATAAATGCTATACTGTATTTATATTAAAAAAATCTCAAAATACAATTCAACAATTTTCATCACAGGCGCAAATTTCGTCGCATTGTCAACAAAATTTCGTTCAAAATATTGAAAAAAAATAACAATTGGCAATAGTGTCATAACAATTTTCACCATGCGTCAATAGACATGCATGATTTTAGAAATTCATAATTTATACAAATTGACTACTTTAACAATCACAAAAATCACAAATGAGAGAACAAAAATGTAGAAAAGTCTGGCCCATGCATGTTTTGAGGAGTTTGTGTATCTACCACCAAGGAAGAAGGATTAGGAATGTGCAGAGACATTGGGAGATCAGTAACACATTATATGACAATCGCATGACAGTTAACACTCATGACATTTTTAATCACCTGATAAAATTATAACTGTATTACGATATGACGATCGTATGCCAACGAAACAGATGGTCAACAAAATTTCTATCTCCTGAAATTATTCTTCACTTTGTGATCCTATCAGTTAATTTGATCTTAAGAGGCAATAAGCTCTGTGTAAAAAAAAAACTAGACTTCAAGATAGTACTTTTTGGTTTTCAAAAAACAAGTCTTGAACAAAATACAAGTTTTAGGTTGGCGATTCCAAGATTATAAATAATGTACGAATTTGAGTTTTGTAAACTAATAGTCTTGCAAGGAAAAACTTAGAATTTAGTTTAGAAATAGATTTTAAAACATTCTCAATAGAAAAAGACTATACAAATTGATTGACTGTAGAATCAGAGTGAAATTATGGTATTATTTCGTTGAGAAATGACCGTCGCAATGGCAGAAAAAGCAGTAAAAAATTGTACTATTCGAAATTATGGCTCCCCCATTATGTGGTCTGTTTCGTAACCACGATATTACGCAACAGCCAAAGTCCATCTCAATAGGAGAAATGATATGCTACTAATCGATCGAATTACAATAATATGACAAACCAAACAAAAAATGTGACGTTGGCAGTCATAAAAGTGACATACGACAAAAAAAAATGATAGCAAATTGTCCTGTGAACAATATTGTTCATCGGAAGGAACAACTCACTGGGAGAAGGGAATTAAATGATCTACAAGGTGAATGAACATGATGAATGCAAGTAGGACAACGAGCAAAGCGAAAAATGGTGATGTGAGGATGAATAACATTGCAGAGGTGTTAGTGACATGTGTTGCTGTGCTATAAGGTGCAATGATTGTTGGGCACGAGGGTCTACGCCACCTTTGTCGTTCGTCCTCCAGTAGGGCTATCAGAGAGTCACGTTTTGCCACAATCTCCAACATTTCTGTCAATATTTCTCCCTCTTTCTTCACATCGTCGTTTGTTTTATTCTTATCTGTAATAGAACGATGACTGATTATAACTTGTTTCGAGCATTTAAATGGTCGTTACGTGACGGAAGGCGTAAATGTAGGAGAGAAATTTGAAACAAATATATGGGAACACACCATCCTCAGCTAATCTTTCTTGGAACTCCTGATCCAATCTCTCGTAGCGATCTTCGAGTTGTACCTCTTGGGCACGAACCAGCAGTTCTTTCTCGTACCTTCGTAAATCTGTGCGCTCTCTCATTAGATCGAAAAATTCACGGAGGAGGTCCGTTTCCTCTCTACCGGAACATTCTGAAAATTATAAACATAAATTGAAATAAATTGCACTCATTGTGAGATGATTTCCTTTAGATATTCGATTTTTATTGACAATCTCTTTTATGTAAATACCTCCTTCTCCGTTCAAGGCTTTCTCAACGATGACTCCCCGACTCTCCAGATCCCTCTGCTTTACCTCAGTCTCCTCTAGCTTTCTCTGTATCTCTTGCGCCATCCTCAACCTCTTCTGTCTCACTAATTTCTTGGTATTTTTCACTTTGCGAGAGATACTACTGCAGGATCCATCGACTAAAGTGTTTCGTTGCATCTGGGACGTTAGGGCAGCAGTTTTTGAATCCTCATCGGACAAACTATCATCCGAAATGTGAGTCGCCGATAGGGAGTAATTAAGGGGTGGCGGAGGAACCGGTGGGGACGCCTCGAGCATGTAATGCTCGATCAACATTCCTTCGCAAGCACTTTTTGGTCTTGTGTCGGACTTCCGATCGAGTCGAGCTTTGTCGAGCTAGAAGAATATGAAACATCAACGTTAGCTTTTAGAATTAATCATTACAAAGCTATGGAATTCACATATGGCAATATTTACTAGAAAATCCTATCGAATTCTCTAGAATAATTCTATTGCAATTTAAGACCTGGGTGTAATAGTTCGTAATCTCGAAATTGCCGTGACTAATTACAAACAAAGTAATGATTAAATCATAAGTAAACATAATTTCGGACCTCCGTGCATGATTTCTACAGGTTGGAAAGTAGGTCTGCTGACGATTTAATCATTATTTCACGTGTCATCAGGGGCCGCGATTTAGAGGCGACAAATTATTACGCCCGGCCCTTAATGGCGTTCTCATTGAAATTTTACATTTTTACAAAATAATGACACACAGTGCGAGGATAATTAGTCGTACGATCTTTTCAATCTACTTTGCAAAGCAAAAAAATTACAAACTAACTTAAAAAAATTGCGATGAGCAAACTCTCAAGAATTAATCTGTAATTGCTTACATCGAACCCTTCCGAGTAAGACCTATACAACTGCAACATTTTAAGAAAAATTAGAAAACAGTGGACTTCGCATGATAATTAGTCCTTACCTTGGCTTTCTCTTTCGCCTTAGAAGTCAGCCTGAAGACAGATCCCCTGTCTTTGCAGCTGGTCGGCGATGGAGTGGTATCCTTCTTCTTGAAGAAATCCGAGACAGCCTGAATGATGCTCTTCCTCCTCTCCGGATCCTTCGTTTTCTTTTTATCCCGCCTCATGGTAACATTGCTACCTTCGGGCTTGACCTCCACCCTTTTTGGATGAGCAAGTTCATCCATGGACTTAGCACTGGATGCAGGCACCAAATCAATAGTCGTCTTCTTTGAAAAAGCCTTCACGTTGTCTGTACTCTTACTAGGCTGTAGTTTACTCCCACCTTTATGAAATGTGAAGCTGTAGTGACGAGTTTTAGAGTCTGAAGTTGTCTCTTCCTCAGTCCTAGCTCGTTCCTCCATAGATAATTGCCTCCTGGGTACTTTCATCCGCAAAAGTCTGATCTTATCCTCAGGACTGAGACCCAGGTCTTCATCGCTCTTCAGTCTCGCCCTCTCCCTCGCCTCTTGCTTGGTTTTCTCCGCCGTTCTCCTTGCCTCCTCGTGCTTCAACCTCGGAGGAGCTACTGGTGTCTTAAAAGGATCATTCATCTCCCCACTACTTGGCAGTGTTGTAGTAATCTCACTAAATTGTCTAGCTTCCACTGGAGACGGTGCATCGAGGGACTTTTTAGCTTCTGCAAATGTGCGTATTGGAGTGGCTAGTGGAGAGTGTGCGCCAGGCACTGAAGGGGGAGTACTGCATTTAGCAGGGAACAATTGTATTCCTGAGTTGAAAGAAGCGGTTCTCGCAGCCCTCTTCGCCTTCTTCTCCGCTGACTTCTGCTTATGCGCCTCCATTTTCTCCATCAAGAGGTCCTGTATGAGATTCTTCTGTTTCGATCGTTCTCGCGTCAGCTCCTCAAGTTTTCTCGAGGTGGCTGGGGAATTGTAACTCGCATTTAACGCCTCCTGGTTCTTAATCTCCTCGGCAATCATCTCTGCTGAACGATTTGGCAGAGCGTTCTTCGAGTTCTTGCGTTTCGATTTTCTAACGTCAATCGAGTCTTTTACATTCGAGAACTCAGCAATTCGTGATTGAAGACGTTTCACGTATTCCACGTAATCGGGATGATTTATGTCTGTTGTGTCAGACTTGGGCGGTTCTGGTTTCATTTCGGGTTCGATTGGAGGTAGAGGACAGACTGGACTCGCTTTGATTGTCGTTAGTTCGCTTGTAGTGGTATCCTCTGTCTGTTCAATCACTAGAAGACTGTCTTCGTCCATTGATTGAATCATTTCTCGATTCACAGCCTCCACCACAGGCTCCTTATGGAAGCTATCCACTGGCTTTGAATTTGCCAGTCTATCTTTTATGTCGTCCATCGTTACCGGATTGATCTCAATGACATTCTGATACTTATCGTACTGATATTTTTCATCGTCTGATATCGATTCGTGTTCGACCTCGGCACTGGCAATCGGTGCATCATTGAATTTTTGTTTCAATTCTTCTTTCGGGATATCTGACACGTTAACGAACTCCACGTACCCTCGATTTTTCATCACTGGAATGTTGGCAGTGTCTCTCAGACTGTCTAACAGCGACTCATTATCAGTATCCATGTAATCGATGTCTTCGCCATTGGCAAGAAGCTTGGAGGTGTCGTTAGAGGCAAAGTTGAGAGCTCTCTCGACCTTTTTACAATAATTTTCCGAGAATTGCTCGATATCTGTTAAGTCCTCCTCTTTGGCAATTCTCGCAGATCCTTCGTAATTAAATTTGAACTTGGGTTTTTTCGATGTAGAACTCATGTCGAACTCTGCATCCTTGAGATCAGCTGAGACAAGCCCATCGCCATCCCTAGCCCACTCCGAGAATTCTGTTTCGGTTAAGGCTGCAGTTGTCACGTCGTTCTCAAATGAGTCATCGTGTTTTGAGATACTAGAAGCGACTGAGCTGGGGCTGCTGCAGTTGCTGATGTGCTGATTAGTTTCGGTGAGGTCTAATCGCTTCAAATTATTGTTAATTGCTTCGATTTCAACAGTGGGAGTTTTACTGTCGTCCTCTGCAGGTCTCGCCCATGGGTCCGATCTGTTCGAGTCGTTGCGTTCTGATTTCTCCTCTTCCCTGGCATTTAGAATGCACTCTATTGAGTCTGGCTCAAAGGTAATCGCATTCTCTGGCTCTCTGTACCTCTCGACCTCTTCGTCTAACAGGAGATCTCCATCTATACTGTTAATCTGCAGTCTCGGAGGGGACAGCTTACCTCGGAGAAGTTCTTTTTTATCGTCTTCGTTCACGTCAGTTTCACTTGACAATAATGAATCAGAATCCATTTCAGAGCCCTCAGTGCTGTCCTCATCTTCCTCCGCATTCTTGTCTTTAGCTGCTTTGGACCAGTCCACCTGAGGGACTACGATTGAGGTTTCATGGAGGGGACTTCTGGGACGACAATCCCCATTCTCCTCGTTGACTTCTGAGGACTGCAGATCGTCCAGAATTTTATCCAGAATTTTGTCCTCCTCTTTTATCTCAGTCTCTTCTCTCTTGTTCTTGTTCTGATCATCGGGTTCTGCTGTTTTTGCGTAGGATAGGATTCGTGTTTGGAGGATGTTGGGGTCTGTCTTGGACTTCATGATGTTCGTCTCCTTGAGCAAATCTGGGAGAGGCGTTTTCGGGGTTTCTGGATCTTTTGGGTTTTCCATTGACGTAATCAATTGATTTGATTTTGTGGATATTGGGGAAAGGGGAATGTTGGAAATTGTTCGTAATTTGTTGGTCCCCTGGAGGAAGGCCTGCATCGTGGGTGTAGGCACTGGTGCCGGATTCAGGAGCTTTTGGTATTGAGATATTGAGTCTGTCAAGTTTCGCAATTGTGTGCCGACGTTTGACGTTGATCCCGACTTCATGACAGTTCCTCCGAGGACTGAGCCGCCCAGAAGGTACTTCTTCTTAAGCTCCAGGGAGCGTTTGGAGGCAATACCCTCGGTTGAATGGGTTCGATTCAACAAGTAGTCACCTTTTCTTGGATTGATCAGAGGCATTGGGTTCAATGTTGTTGGTCGAGGAACAGTTTTACCCAGATTGTCGATGTTCGTTTTATTTATGGGACTGTTGGATTCCTCGTTCTTGACGTTCCCATTGATTGGCGATATCATTCGACTCTTTACCTGCACTTTCTTTGGTTCGACATACTGGCCACGAGTTGTTCGCACGAAACAATCGTTGATCGTGATCTCAGGTATCTCATGTTGCGTTGGTGTTGTCCCGTCATGCTCAAATTCGGAGTCCGTAGAGATTTCCGTTGCTGAATTCTCCTGGCACTCCTCACTCGATGGCTCATTCGAGGCCACCTACGATGACAATTAATGTTAATTGGGGAGTTTTTTTGTCAATGAGAAAATGAGTTCTGTAGTGGAGAGGTAGAACGCAATAATTCAACAAAAAATATTATCCGAGTTTCTAGAAATGAGTTCATAATTCAATTTGAGAAGAAAAATCCTCTTTGGTTTGTTTGTTTTGAGCTGTTGTACTCTAAAATAGTATATTTCGTAACAAGTGATCAAAAATGGTTTTTAGCGAGCGGGAGGTTTATATCACAAGCCGAAGGCGAGTGATATAATCCCACGAGTCAAAAACCACTTTTTTCACGAGTTACGAACATAATTTTAATAAAGACATTGAAATTGACTCATTGAGTTTCACCTCTCGACTATAGATTTTGTTCAGGCGATTATTGCGAAAACAGACACCCGTGTCGTGTTACGTGGTTTTGTGAAACGATCAGTTTCTAATAACGATAGACAGGTGAGATATTAGATAATTACGTCAATTCGAATTCACACCCAATTGCCGGATTAGATATTTCTTTTTTTTTGGAAAGGATAATTAACGAAAAAAACAAAAAAAACAATTTTCTTGTGAGATTTTAAGCACTTGGGGTCCACGCACAATTAATTTCAGACTCTTATACCCTTTGATTTTTACACAGTTAATGCTGTTAATCAACACAAAACACACCATTCTCATATGATAAATTTTAATTGTTACCTTCGTGTTTTCTCATTGTCCGAGGTTCATTATTATTGCAATACCAGCTTCTGTTTTCATTTTTTTTTTAGATTTATTGAAAATTTCTCTTTGACTCTTGTTTGAAATATATGTTTAAACTTTATTAAATAATGTCTCACACATTTTTATCGTTATGAGAAAATCATCGGTATCGTTAATCATACGTGCGTTTACATCATTACAGACTCATTCGGGTGCCATTCCATTGCTATTATTTCAGCATAAACGGACTAATGGAGCTGTTCGTCACGATATTGTGCATTTATCTTTTTTCTGGGCCTCCTGATCGCTCTTTTGTGATTTTTTGCCGGATTTACCGAATTTTAGGGAAGAAATTGAACGGTGTGAGTCATACTTTCGGGGAGCAGTGTCCGAATTTGAGGCGATGTTTCTTTGTGAATGGCTGGGGTGATTATTCAAGTCTTGGGGGACGCGTTTTCTGTCTGGTCGTTTCGGTAGTTCATCATCAGAAATAGAAATACGTTCTCTTGGGAGGACTATTTCTTTTTCAGTAACTGAGATTCTTCGAATAGGTTCTGAATTATTCAAGATTTCTGATTTCTGAGGTCTTGAGAAACTGTGCTTTTTGAATAGATCGATTTTTCGAAATTTGGGAACAGAAAAATCTGCGCTTTTCAATTTCTCATTGTTTGACAGATCTTCTTCTTGGGCTTTAAGAGTTTTTTCTTTGTGATCGTCTGATGTAACTGAAATTTTTCTTTCTGGTGATTTGGTCATGGATTTTTCTCTCTTATCAGAGGAGTCGAAGGAGCTTGATTGAAAATATTTCAACAGATCTTTTGAATTTATTCTATTGGAGATGTGGGCCTTCAACTCAACTTCATTGTGAGGTTTGTAATCAGAGATTGAGTCAGCAATGGGCTCTAGAATATGTGTTCTTGAATTTGCTGAAGCTAATACTTGTTCAGGACTCTTTGATTTCTCATGTTGAAACAAACTCAAACTCTCGGGGCTATTTGATTTGTCAGATCTATTTAGACTGGGATTTTGCTCTGGACTCTTAGATTTCTCCTGTCTCATCGACTCAAAGTACTGATTCATTTTGGATCGCGCTGTCTCTCTGGACAGTGGTCTCAAATGAGCCAGATCCGAGTTATTCTTCTCCCTACGTAATCTCAACTCTTGCTTCAGAATGTCATACGAATCCTGAGCAGGTTTCTCCTTATTCTCAACGCCATCAATTTTCTCTTTAATCTCAACTTTCCCTTTCTCCCCATTTCCCACAATTTTTTCTACCGATTTCCCACCAGACATGCCCGGATGTCGTCTACCATCCCCCGGTGAGGAAGTAATTAAATCCGGCAAATTATCATCATTACATTTGAGAAGATTATCATCGCAATTACTCAAACCATGATTATCCCCCGAAACAGCAAGATCAGGAAGGCTAGCACACTCATCCTCACGATTAAATTCCCTCGAATTTCTCAACTCTAGTCCCTCCTCACTACGACTACAATTGCTATGAACGTTACTACGACTACCGCCATCACCACTGTTATCCCCCGTATTCTCTCCCTTGTCCCCCAAAATTAACGGCCCATGTTCAATTATCTCACCAGCCACATCGTCAACAATTTTACAAATCACCTGTACCTTGGCCGCGTCATCTAAAACTACCTCATTACCCGTCAATGGCTCTACACAATGTTTGGTATCACTGGACGTATAATCCAAGGACTGACAAGTCTCCCCAGTTGTTAACTTCACCTCAGTTTCAGATCCAGTCTCGGTGTCATCGGACTCCCTCGGTGGGACCTTCACCCAGACCTCCTGTTTTCTCAGCTCACGGGCCCTCGCCTCATCCTCGTCTTCGGTCGCCGTGCCACTCTCTTCGTCTACGCAATTTTTAACAAGGTCTGAAGTCGTCTACATCAGGATTACGGATTTGTCTGAATATATATACATGTGTCTTTTCTCTTTACGTCTTACGTCTTTCGGCTGGGGTTGCACACGTTTAATGTACCTACCCTCGCTCGTGTAATCATCGCTGGAGTCCTCGTACTCGTTGCTACCAGTGTCTGAATTGGCGCCAGATCCATGGGGATTAGTTGAATACCTCAGTGTCCAATTTTTGGCCAATTCAATGGTGCCCTCGGTCGTCAGTGGCTGATCAATGGCCTCCTCGTAGATCTCATTATCTTCATCTGAATCACTGTTTATTTTGGGTTTTTTTTTGCACACGTTATTACGTTATTTTTTCAGCAATCGTCTCAATACTCTTAGTCCATGATAATTATTACTAAGTCTCTGTTTAATCAAAATACTAAGTCTCGGATTAAGCAAATACCTCATGTCAGATATATCATCGCTCGAGCCCATTTCTGCTGCTGACGCACCAAAATTCCGGTCTGTCCACTCGTCCTCATCCATTTGACTGTGTGCCCCTTCGGCGTCCGACATTTCCGCAAGATTTTCAAATTCAATTCGCTCGGCTGTTTGACCGCGATCCAACAGGTCCAAGCCAGCTACACCGTCCAATGGTGGCTTTAGTGTCTGACTCTGCAATGAATTATTTAATTAAAATTATTAGTTATGAATGATGCATAAAATTGAAACGTTTCTTGTGTCCCATTGTCAATGCTTTACCTTTTCCGGGGTGATTTTAATTTTCCCCGAGGCGTCTGGTATGTTCTCCTTGTTGAGGAGTGGCACTTTTTTCTTGTCCAGTCGTGTCTTCATTGTTCCAGGCAGGCCAAAGTGTTGGGTACAGTAGAAACGCCCACCGTTCTTCTCCCTATCGAATGTGTGATTGCCGATACGAAGGGATGTGGAGCAGTATTCGCAGCGGAAACAACCGCGATGAAAGAATTTTCCCTCGGCGGTGAGTCTCTCCATGTGGTAAACCCTCTTATCACAAAAATGACATGTCTCAGAACCCCCTTCGGTCGGCAGAACAATTGCTGCTTTTGAATTTGATCTTTGGACTTTGGGCTCGCTGTCCTGGTTTTTATTCGCGAATCGTTTAGCCATGGCTGACACTTTATTGTGTCCCAGGACATTTCTCTCTTTGTTTTTTCGATCTATCGACTTCAGGGTATTGTCGATTTCCGTGTATTTACTGTCTGACTCGTTTGGATCCTTTCCCTTCTTCTCCATTTTTATTTGACGCGCTAGAAATTGCTCTCTGCTCCATTTTGGCACACGCTCTCGATCCTGTCGCGCTCCTCTACTCATTTTGTTCTCTTCGATTTTCTTCTCAATCTCTTTCACGTTCCAATCCGTTTTTTGTATTTTTCCTTTACAGAGTGTTGAGATGAGGAGAGAAATTAGGATTTTATTTTTATAATTAATTATTCCTTTTTTAGAGTTTTAGAAACAATAGTAGAGATTACTTGAGCAAAATGGACGCTCCGCATTGTTCATCATATGCTAATAGCTCAATTAATTTCAAATTAACCGGAATTTTTTTACATGTGGAAGACAATTGTTTTCCTCCAGAGTAAGCCTAGACTCACTAGTTGATTTATGAACGCTTGGAAATTGTTACGAGTGCCCATTTTATCTCACCCAATCCTACTACATTTTTCTGTACAACTGTCGTACCAAATTAATATACAATTTTTGTATCTTGAGGTGTCAATAAATAATATTCTATACTATTTTATAGGGGGACCCCATTGGATTTTGGGCGAATTAATGTAATTTAATTTTTTGGCAGTATCATAAGAACGGCAAATTTTGAAAAAAAAAACCCCTTTTTGATCAAAAATTCGTTGTTATTAATAGAAAAAAAAATCCAACTGTTTCATTTTGTGCCCTGAGTGAATTAGTACGATCACCAGATATTCCCCTCTGGTCTCCAATAAACTCACCAATTGCTCGTAGAAGATCTCTCGGTTTCTTGTCAGTTGGAGTTGTTCCGCGCAATATATCCTCCATATTTTTTATTCTCCCTGAAAAATCTTCATCCATACCGGCCTTGTATTGCAGAGCCATTTTTGGTTCCCTATCCTGGACATTAAAAAAGTACCAATCAATTAGTAATAATATAGTAGCTGAGAGATAATCTTGGCAATAGATTGTCATCGATGAGAGATAACTCAATGAATTAGCCAAATGAAAATAACGCCAATTTATCTAGTTATAAATAGCCACACATTATTGTATTAGTCATTAGATCCACAAACTATCTGGTCAACTGAAATGAAAATTTTCACACACGAATTATGAGTGGACAGACGTGCTGAAAACAAGAATTGTCTTAGTCAGCAGAAATTTACTATTCTGCACCAAAAAAAAAAACGCAAATTAATGAAGCCTTGTTGATCGTTTGATTTGTACGCTTTCACACCTCACGTTTTCTCGAGCAAAAATCTTACTGGATAAAGTATTTTCTGCTCTAATTCTTTAACCCGATCCTTGAAGTCAGCGGCCGTCTGACGATACAAATATATTGAATAATCTTCGAATGGGCCATCGTCTTTTTCACGTTTAGCATTAGCCTGTAGCATCTGTAAACTCTTATAAAACTGCTGGGTTGCCATTTTTCGTAAAAATTGTCGTCTCTTCATTCTTTCAATGCGATTGTTCACAATGTCCTCGAGTCGTTTTTGCCTTTCCTCCTTATTTCATCAAACAACAAATAACCAAATTAAAAGAATTCACGGTTAATTTTATTTCTCCAAAATAGATTAATAAAAAAACAGTACATTCCGAGAGCAAAATGAAAAAAAAGATAACTAACTGTTTCGGGGTGGGGGATGATAATTTTGATATTGAATGGGAGGAGATACTTCTAAAAATCAATATCGAGGCCCAGAAATCTTGTGATAGCCAATCCAGTGGTCACAGCCATCACACCCAAAAAAATTCCTCGATAAAGTCTGGGGACAATCTTCTCCTTCCATGGGGACTGAACAAGGACCGAATGGTCTTTGAAAATCACATTAATCTCCACTAAAATGAATAAATACTTACAACACTCGCCCCCATCTTCTCATTACTCCGTCGCTTTCTGGATCTCCTCCCAAGGCTTCCATCCGTCTTCTTATCCCCAGTGGCCTGTGCATTCTCATTATTGTGTCTCGAGGATCGTGAGTGTCTTGCCCTACCAGCTGCCTCGTGTTTAGCCAAACGCCCGATCAAGTGAACCTTTTGTTCACTCGTGAGCTGTGCCAACTGCTTATCATACAGCGGTCTCTCATCCGCCTCTGGCTCCTGATCCCCAACAAAATAAAGCACAAGAAAAAAAACAACATAGATTACATTCAGGGATCCAATCCACCAAGTCAAGAAGACAACTCACCAATTTGGGATGCTTAATGTGAGGTATTTCGCCACGAAAGGCCTCGTACAATTGCGTGAGGTAGGAAAACATAGCAAGTTTATCGGGTACGTCGCAATGGGCCATTTCCTCGCCGCTCATAATCTACATTCAATTGTATTTTAATTGTTAGTGGGTGATTAAGTGACAGTGGTACGACCGACATGAATGAAGTGAGTCAAAAAAAGGTACAAAAAGATAAGGAAGAGTGAAAATAGAAAAAAAACAAAACATGCAGATGCCCTCACCGGTGCAATACCCAACTCTTTCTCCAGTACATCATAAGCGAGCTGATTATTCTTCTCAACTTCCTCAGATTTGAGTGAATAAAAATCAATCAAATCCGGTCGATATCTGTGAATGATTGCGCATATGGCCAGTCCGTCTTTGAATGATGAAGTCATGTCGGTTATTTGTACGGCGTCATAGAGTGCCACCTGTTTTTGTAGCCAGTGGAGTAATGTGTCGGGATGAATTTGTGTATCACGACGACGTCGTTTTTTCGGCACATCAATGCTCGGCTGTACTGGTGGCAGTTTGAGGCTCTCAGGATCGTCAGTCTCCAGGAGACCTCTCACCTGCACCGTAGACACAGATCTAGGATTTAAATTGGGATATCTCGTGTGGGGATCGAGGGTATAAGCGGCATAATCACGATTTAAATTCTCCGGGGTTGTTTGCCCGAGTAATCTGTAGATTGATTCACGTTCAGCAATAACTTCGAGGGGTGAGTGCTGTGCACTCCAGCTCTTGATAGCCCAACAGGCGTCTAGAGAGCTAAGAAAACCCCTGGCACAGCCTGAGCCCGTTGGCCAGAAGGGCTCAAGCAAACTGTCACCAACAAGAGTCATCAGGAGTCTGTGCCCGTGTCTCTCTATCACTCTACTTGCATTCTCAGCTGCATACATCGAGGTAAAGTCAAACATTGCAACGTCCGGTTGGCCATAATGATTAACAGCAAACTCCATGTCCATCATTTGATATTGAGTGGAGAATTCAGCTGCCTCTCTTGCATAAACCATCAATGCATCGCGATCGACATTCTCCTTGGCAAGTAGTTTAGCTGTGTCAGCGTGATCCTGAAGTATCACTCCCTTGTCTATTAGGCTGTGTTTCTTCGCCGTCATCACGAAATAATGCGTATCGTCTTTGTAGTATACGATATTCTCAAGGTCAATTCCTGTCTCTTGATACAATTCCTTGAAAAATTTTTGATTGAAGATAAATGCAACACCACTTATCTCCTCCACTCGTGCCTCAGCCTCGGTACGTTTATTTATAAAATTAGCTGTTATTGCTATGGCCAATTTGCCACGAAACTCCTTGCGTTTGAAACCCTCCAGGGTATTTCTTTTGCCATCAGCACCTATTAGCACGTCGAATTCGTATTGGGAGACTGGATGATCGGCCGGCGTTGTTTTTGTTCGCCAGCCGATTTTACCCTCCTTCTGGGACTCGGGGGGCGATACGAGGGCCTCAAAGCTCACACCCTCGTGAAATTCAACGCCGAGAATGAGAGCCACTTTTAATAAGATGCACTGGAGTTGACGTATGCTTATGTGATCAATGGAGCCGGCGCAGAATTTGCCGAAAAATTTTTTAGCCCCCAAACCACGGAGATCTTGAATGACAAAGGGCCAGAGGTGGAGGACATTGTTTCTGGACATTCTGTCACGCTTCTCGATAACCACAACCTTAGAGCCGAGCAGTTGAGCCTCGATGGCTGCACGTAAACCGCAGGGACCACCTCCAATTATTAGCACCTGTAGAAAATAAACGGATTTCCGTTATTTGTATGTTGATGGTGAAAAAAAAAATTACTTTTTTCATCTGAACGCCATCACTCTTGGTTGATCTACTCACTCGTGTATTGGGGCATGCTTTCCCTCGATTGTAACACTTGTGATTGGCCCGTTGATCAAATTTTTTCCACAATGCCTGCGCCTTCCACGATCTCAATTTCGATTTAAATTTTGGGTAAAATTGGGGGAAAGTATTGGAGCGCATATTAAGTAGATCACAAAGATGTCGAAAGTGTCCGAGTATGGACTTGAGTGTTGTGGCATTGCAGAATTGATCAAAGACCTCATTTGCCATGGCAACTTCCGGCGATGTAGCGAGCTGCTTTCTGCCCCACTGATGACCATGATCCATCTTGCGATAATTGTCGTTTTTCCCCCCCGTTGTCTTTCAACGACTCTCTTCTCAAACTCCTTGATTAATTTTCACCTCGGCTCTCTCCTGCAATCATAAAGTCCAGTGGATTCTCGTTATACGCATCGAATGAAACTCCGATATTTTATATCAAATGTGAGAGATAGGGTGAGGGGGGGGGGGAGGAGGAGGAGGAGGAGGAGGGGTAATTGAGAAGAAAAAATTCTCGGAGTTGCCTCACGCATGAACCTGCGGCGCCCTGATTATTTAGTAGATCAGTCTCGCTCGGCGGCGAGCGCTTGGCTGGCACTCTCGAACGCGTGCAACCGTGCGCTATGGATCAACATGTATTTCATTTGTTTGTTGTATTTATTTTTATAATTTCCCCCCCGGTGAATCTGATTCATTGCAATTCCCCTTGACACTAGCCAGTATGATCGAATCGCAGAAATCAATATAGGACGGATGAAAAAAAATGAAAATTGGCCGCGAGCCACTTCAGAGGGACGAATACTCTGTCCTCATCCCAAGTGTCGGGATGATACACATTGCTGGGGGAGGGAGGGAGGAGGGGGGCGTAATCATAGGAATACATTGACAGAAACGAGTGTGGCCCGCTGCTATAAATATCTCGGTGGAGGGACCCCAAGTGGGCGACCGAGATGCAGTATGCTGCCATCCGAAAAACTAGAGCGACATCAATTTAACAACCCCTCCTCGTAGACTTAAAAGAAAGGGAATTGATAGATCATTGTTCGTCCCGTTTGAAATATTGAAAAATTTTTAGGTGGAAGGGCCCATTTCATTCTCTGACTTGTAGCCGGGCATTTTGAGCTTCTGATCGAGTCGATCCGAGGACCTGGACTGCATGGCTGGACTGAAGCTCTCATTCGCTGAATTCCGTGATCGTGAAAAATTTGTTTTGTATGAGAACGTTTCCAATGTTGAGGTGCTGTTAAATTTTAGATGAAATTGGCAAAAATTGTTTTCAGGGGTTAAATTTGTGGACACGAGGAATTCTAAAGAAAGATGAGCTTGAATCATTATTGCAGTAATATTAGTCAAAATTTGTGCCAAAAAATGTCAAGTCTGAGAAATCCCAGAAATTGGAAAAACAAGGGGAACACGTGTAAAATATTCTTAATTCGCCGTGATTCCTCTAGAATTAAATCGCTGAATCTAGAATTTTCCATGCAAATGCGTAAAAACGTGGGATCTCCAGTCTGAATCCCCCAGAAAATGTCGCAATCTCATTTTCATAAATAAAATTTAACCCAAACTCCCAGACAATTGACCAGAGGAGCTCGCAAAATGGTTGTTTCTTGAGGTAAAAACCAATATCAAATGTTAACATTCCAGAGAGTTGTGATCATGCCATGACTGTTTCCTCTGGCGTTTTCAGATTGATCAAACACCCTGACAATTCCAGGCTTCCTCCAGATGTCCCCTGACAGCTGGACTGATTCTAAAAATGTATTTTCAATCTGCAGTGCGATGTAATGTGTCGCTAATTGGCCGGACAACGCGGAACTGTCGTTGACCCCTTCGATACTGGTCTGTCTCCATCGAGTGCAAGAATTGAGACGTCACACAACCGTTGGACCCCCTCCCCCCGCAGCAGCTGCCACCGAAGGTAAACCTTCTTGAAAGGCTTCAATGCAAACTTATCCGCGTCAATCTATTCCGAGTGTGTGCTACGCTCCGACAATCAGCGTGAGATGATGTACAATCCAGGATGGAGTAATGGGGGAAAGAAACGTATTAAATGTAACCTTGAATGCATGATTTCCTTTTTTCTATCCCGTTCGGTGAGTCTGTTGTTTTTTTTTTTTCTTTCATCAACATGACTCACGGGAAATGAAAAAGATACGAAGGATTGAATGGTTTGGTTCCTCTGTTCGTGTTCTAATTGAACGCTTCGAAAGACACACGAAAAAAAAATATTGATAATCTGTTCAGGCTATCTACACAGGCTCCATGGACTTGATTAAAAGTGTGTAGGCAGTGAGTATGATTCTTACCACTAGCCATGAATCATCGACGAGATCTCAAGTCATGTGTGCTTGATGCTAAATGCGGAAGAGCGTAATCACGTCAGACCACGCGCTTGGAAGAAAACTTGTCTCACTTGGAAATTATTTATTTATTTTTTCACACTCGATGTATCATGCCATCCAAAAGAAACGATTCAGTGATTTCATTGATTCTCCGTATGACAATGAAAATAGACTGATTGTCAATTGCAAAGTGACTCGAACATTTTTCGACAAAGAACTGCATTCATTTATTCTTGTTCTAGTAAATTGCCAAGTCTCTCTGTCATTATGGGGAAAAATGGAGGAAAAAATAAAAATGAAAAAATCGCATACATGCGAGAGTGCGTAATTACGCTGAAGCATGCGATGCCAAGTTACCGTGAAGAGAGAAAAAAAAAAAATGATAAATCAAGTTACATGATTATTCTTTTTTTTGTTTTTATTACTCTGCATTGGTGAGAAAATTATTTTCAAATTAAATACAATTGTTAATGCGTTGGAGTGTGAATTATTTTTAGCAAATTGCCATGCCAATTTTACGAGTTTGCCCGCAATTGTAGGTTTGTTGACCGCACAACGGCCTGATTCACAAGTCTGACAAGGAGATAAAAAAGGGCTTTGCCGGGGAAATATATTTTTTTTTCCAAACAGTAGTTTGAGAGTGGCCGACAGTTTGTCATTCGTTTGGTGTACACAACGAGACGATTGACACGCGGTCTGACTGTCAATTGAGGGAATGCTCCAGGCGAACCCGGTCATTATCATTGCAATCGTGTACTACACCTTCTCCCTTCCCCCTTGCCGCGCATGGACCGATGAATTTATGACAGGTCCGCAACAAACGAAGCAATTCGAGCGGTAAATTCTACCACCGAAATCGTGTCAAAAGACAAGTAAACGGTGACAAGTGAACTCCACCCAATTCATGAAAACAATTCTCTGAAACTGAATTTACAGTGTTTCTCCTGCAAATAGCACTGTTATTACTCATGCAAAAGTATCGAATTTTGTTGGACTCCTTAGCCAGAGAGAAACATTCCCAGAAACCAATTTTTACCAGTTCTATCTACAACAGGACATGAACGACTCGTCGACAAACTGTCGACACGGTGTTTGCTGGGTTGAGACAGTGAGGAGCATAAAAAATTTGGCATTTGACGTGTTACTCAGAATTACTCTTTTATCATGAATTTACTCACATTTCAAGTAGGAGAATCCTTCGGGCGAGGCATCCGTAAATTCCACGCAGAATTGAGTGGGTTATAAGGCAACACAGGAGACAATTTTGATAATTATTTGGTCTCTCTCTTACTCCCTTTTACATGATTGGCATCTCACGATTTCCTAGGATTTGCTGTCACCGTGATTGCAATGATTGATGTATTTTTGTTAAACGATCAAACAGCCATACCACACACAAATAAACCACACACTGTACACCGATTGTTCTTGTCGTCTTCCCTCTCTCTCTGTCGTGAGGAATAAAAGAGAAATAACTCCGGGACGAAAATATATATAGAAAAAGATAGAAAGTGACGATGGACTCACCACTTGTCTACCATTGCGGTATGCGTGTGTGTAGGGTGATAATTTATCTATTCTTCACTCTTTTTTTCTATTTCTCTAATTCCCTCTCCACTGATGTGACTCAAACCGATTGGCCCAGAAAAATGGAGTTTGATGGGCCCGGGGGGAGGGGAAGAGGTATAGAAAAATAATAAATTTTTCGGGCTATTTGTGAGAAATAAACAAATAGGAGTGGATTGGAGTGGTTAACCGTTGCGAGTGGCCGACTCGTCTCGTACAAAACGGGACGGCCGAGAAATATGCGGCCCCGAACCGTCGTCGAGAGGTTGGGAACTCCAGTGGAAGTTGACACACGATTTTCTCTAAGCCCTGTATGTATTGCTGGGGGTGAGACAAGGATAGCATACGAAGGATTTTCTACGTGGGACTCTCAGTGGGGGTAAAAGAAGGCGTGCCCCCTCTCTCCTTTGATTGGTGGCATTGCGCCATGGACATGCCGCGATGGAAATTCATTTTCATTTGGGTTTTTTTGTTTATAAACTGGGGGTTTTCTCTCGGTTTTGGTAGAACTTACACTCCTTTGAATTTTCAGTTATTTCCGACAATTATGAGAATTAATGCAGGTACAGGGGAATCAGGGGGATTTCTGCCTGATGAAGTTTATGAAGAGACTGATGCTGCCATCTGCCACCTATTCCTCTCAGTTCAAGTCCTACATTATCGATTTTTTGGAGATAAAGTAAGTCAACATTATTCATTTGATGGAAATATGAAATTGTTAGTCAATCGAATGTTTCGGGTAAAACGCAGTTGAAATTGAGAAAGCATGGAGATAATGTCATATGATTTGTTTTTATTCATTCCAAGTCTAGGAAATCCCATTGCCGTTAGGACCACTTTTTTTTTCATTTTCTCACAAAATTCGCCAATTTTCTCGAAAATTTAATTCTTGCAAATTTTCCAAAATATCCTAAACCTTTACACAGAATACCAAAGTTTTTGACATTTAGAAAGTATCTGAGAATTTTCTCAATAACTCGATAAAGTTTTATTTTTTTTTAGTCTAGAACTCGCCAAAAATCTCTGAAGTTTATTTCGCGTATGAATGTTTAATTTCCTCGGTCAACTGCATTACAAAAAAAATTCTTAGACATTTCCGGGAAGTCGTAATTCATTATCTATGTTAGGATCCGGATCATATTTACTGAGTAATTCTTGCATCAACCGCAATAAATTCATAATATGATAAGATTACGTGCATAATCAATGTTTATCTCGGTATTTTTTGACCACGAGATCACTTGTCAGTCTGGCTATCACAGCACTTAATAAGCCCTGTTTACTGATTTTTTGAGATATTGACTAAAAATAACAAGAGATATTCCATACGCCAGGTACACTTCTGTATACATTGGGATGTTGAGAAGATTTTATCAGTGGACTTTATTTTTTCGAGGCCATTGATTAAAAATATCTTAATCTTGATGTCTTAGAGACACATGTGTTTGTCAATGGAATAATCAATTAAAAATTGATAAACAAATTAATAAAATCATTTTTTTTCATTTTAATGGCCATTAGTTGTGTCCTTCACGATGATTACACGACAACAATTATTTGTTTCAGTGGAAAACATTATTTACTGTTCCGCATGTGGTATTTTGTCTATAATTTCTTAGCTGTTGTCGGATAATGAGAATTGCTGTATTTCAAGTTCATGTATGTTGTTCATACGATTTGAAATGATTTTCCTTTTTGGGATTATCCGATGTTTTGTTGTAACGACAAATTCGACAGATCTTCAGTCATTAGAAAGATTTAATGAAGAGTTTCCTGAGCTAGATCTCAGGAAACTCTTCTTCACCACTCCACTTTTAATCAATTGATTCTATTCATGCCTCCTCTCAAATTATGTTCGTTAATTATGAGGTGACTCACAATTGAGGCAAATCAGCCTCCATGAATGATGAATTATTACACAACCCTAGACCCCCCCCCCCCCCCTTCTCCCAGAGAAAACAAAATCTCTTTTCAATACGTTCGATATAATTATTCATTTATTTGCGATATAATTTCTCATGGAATGTCGTAAAGAGTATCCTTATTTTTGCACAATTTACAATACACAATGTTAGAACAATCTTTCCACCTCTTTACTTAATTAATCGATTAACAGTAACATCGTAAATATTCATTCTGTTCAATACCGAATAACACGTACTTTACTGATTAATGTTTGATTTGAAATAAAAAAAAAAAAAATGCCAATATGGATCCTCTGGGAACATCCTCGTAGCGTCGAGGATGGCAGAGATTGTTATTGACTGAGCATTTAATATGTCAAGGAACCCCAAGTTACATTTAATTCCATAATTAATTATTATTTATCGACGGATAAATTACTTCAGAGTATTTCAATAGTTACAATCTAATTTATGATATAATTGTGCCTGATTTGCGCTAGTTTATTAATTCCATTTTTGGCACCCTGTTTTAAAATAGTGGAATGAACCCTTTTCGTCACAGTCGATTTGAACATACATAAATTATTAATATGTACATAAATATCAATTCTCACCGCCCATCAACAAATCCAATAGTAACATATCTCAATAATGAAATTCAACTAGTTTAATATTCAAATATCTCAACGTATCGTAAACCCTTGAAATGATAAAAAGAACCTCGTCAATTCCTTCTTACAAATTAATTCCACCTTCGTAAATAATCTGCAAACACCTCAAGTATTATTAATGAGCACAATCTACTGACCTGAATGTATTATCAACTCTGTGAATTGCATTAAATTCCCTAAGTATCTGGAACACTTTTTTTAAATAACTAACTATTAAACCAGTCTTGAACCATAGAGTGACTCTGGAATGAGCCAATCATCCTGTGTGCAAGTACATTCGGCAAGATAATGAAGGCTCTAATGTTCCCTAGTTAAATTTCTAATTGCGCGTAAAATAGGATTAAAATACATCCCCGATAAACTGGCAGTATTACTGAATTTGGTTCTTATGGGCGATCTGTAACCCTGAGAAATTAATTGAAATCCTCATGAACATCTTGAAGTCAAGTGAAATAAAAATAAAAATTTGTCCAATTGGATCTCAACCAAAACTGTTGAAAGGACGAAAAAGTAGATAGAAAAAAAAATTAGCAGCTAAATGATAAACTGAAATAAAGTCTCAGACGACTATTTTTTGATTAAGCCATTGACACTTCTGGCCACTAAAAAAAATTGTCGACCCAGTGTTCTCTTGGATTTTACACGTTTCAGTGCATGAGCTGAAAATTAGTCGTCTCCAAGGGAAGAATAAAATGCTCTTCCTCGTAGTAAATTTAATAACTAATAAAAAGAATACTTGAATATTTATGAAGAGCTGAGAAATAGAGCTTTCAATTATACGTGTCTCTTTAAAAAAAACAACAAAAAAAAAATGAAGAATTGAAATGATGAAATTTATGCTTTATTCTCGTTGTGTTTGGCCTTGGATTTTTTCCCAAGCAGTCGGCGAAAAGAGGATGTCCACTTTGATCTGGTAAAAGCGGCAGTTCTCTGCGCATCGTTATCGCTGCTCGATGACTCACTGATTTTTCGACTACTGCCACCAGGCTCGTATGAACGCGACCGCCGATCGCCAATTTCTGATGAAAAACTACACGAAGAAAAATCAGGATCTATTGGCGAACTGGTTGGTGTTATCGGTGTAGCACCAATCGATGCCAATGGATCAGGCACATACCCAGAATCCGATGAGAATGCACGTGATGCCGGTGGTGGTGGACCAGAATTTGTACTCGACAGTGAGACCTCGGCCATTGGTGTATCAGCAAATTCCTCATCCTCAGAGCTGCTCGACGAGTCATCAATGTAACTAATTCCACGCTCCATTGGTGAGCTGATACGTAATCCGCTGGATGATGATGCCGATGCCAGCGGACCCGGTCGTAACCAAGTCCGTAGATCCTGAAGTGGTGCCTGCAGACACTTGAATAATTTCCCACTGCAAGAGAAAACGGTAAGAGATGATGGAGGAAAAACAAATTTAATGACGCTACACCCGGAAAACGCTTTTTTTTTCTGTGTACCAAGTGTCGCTGGGATAAAAAGAACTTACTCATCGTGATAATCGTCTGCCTCGGCGAAGGTTCGTTTCGCGTACAGACACACTGAGCATCTTCTTCGTTGACGACAGGAGGTGGCGTGCAGTGCGGCGGCACGCAGATGACGTGCTGCATGCCTCAGTGTAGCTGCTTCATGCGTTAATACTGCTATCCCCTCCTCCCTCCTCCTCCTCTCGGCCCCCAACTCCACCTGTTCGACTCTCAGTTTTTCCTTCAAAACGACGTTCTGAGACCAATAAAACCAGAAATTAGTTTCACCTGAGTTAAATGATACCGTTAAATCCTTCAATTCCGTTTTTTTTCCCTCCCATCCCCGTGATGCTTTTTATTTTATTTTATTTTATTTTATATTTACCTCGCGTTCCAGTGCATCGCGTTCAGCACGAATGACGGTCGCCTGCCTGACGACGTCCTGTCTCGCTCTCTCGAGATTCCTCCTAGTTATTTCATTTTGCGTTACTTGCAACTGTAACTGCCGCAACGCCGAAGTCTGCTCTCTTTCCAGCTGTTCACGTGCTACAATACAAGAGTCACGCTCGGTCTTAAGACGCTCAATCTCATCGTCAAGACGTAGGCTTCGTTCCAGATGCAAAAATAATTCCTCCTCTTTGTCACGTAGCTCTGTCTCACGCCCCTCAAGACGTTTCTCGAGGGCTCTCCTGGTTTCCTCGAGCCTATCTCTCTCAGCCTGGTGAGGAGTTCAACATACAAATTGAGGTAAATATTTAATTATCTCATTTTATCGGGCCAAACAGTTGTCCTGATCATTCAACCAAAACCGCCTCAACTTGGGAGTGGCTTCTCACGCCACTACTTCCTATCCAACTCTCAGTCCCTCCATGAATAACAATAATGATAATAATGAGCTTCAATGAAATGCAGCAGTAGTTATTCGTTGATTACTGGTTTCCGCGTGGAGACAAAAAAAAAATTATTTTCTAGAGGTGAGTTATGTATTTTAGCGTAGATAATCAGTCTTCAAGTTTTCAGACTACATTCTATGAGAAATAGGAGAAAGCAAAAATAGCGGATGAGCTTTGTTCAGATCTCATCTTAGAATATGATAGTCTTCCAAACATACTTTCTTATAAATAAATAATTACATTGACTAAAAATCAGCTTGTAATAGGGCCGGAAAAATTTCTATTTGTTTAAATATTCGATAGAGCTACTTTCAGCAATTTTGTGAAAATTGCTTTATTCAAAATTTAAACAAAAATCTAGGAAAAAATAATCTCATATTTTTTTCCGCCGATTTTTTATTGCTTTCAAGAAAGTTTAAATTGTGTCAAGTGTTTAGCGCCTTTGAGGTGGTTTCCAAGGGCGGAATATGTTTTAATTAAGAAATTATCCTTTTAAAAATTACACAAGAACATTAGGAGGAAATAACATCCTGGAGCAATTGAATATTGATTTAATATTCATTGCGGCAAGCTCTCGAGTGATATATTGTACTTTGAATTACGATGAATTTATAAACATGACTGAATTAATATTGAAACCGGAAAATCATCGGTTCAATGTCGAGAATGTTGTCAAGGATGGTTTTTCCCCTGTTAGCGAATTTCCACGTTTCTAAAATTCCGAAATTTTTGTACACTTTTAATTTGGTAACTCAACATTTCACAATTTTAATAATAAAATTTCTTCAAAATAGGAGATAAGTTAGATATGACATCTATAAACCAGAAAATTTTCCCCGTCTGCAGGTTTTACGGAGAAAATCCCCTGCCTTTTAAGAAGGGGATGTGACAGACCTCCTGAGGATAATTATGTTTAGTGGGCGACGTTTAGAGTTATGTACTCAGCATTATATGTACTGTTAACTCGCCTCGGCCTCGAGGAGCACTCTGGGACCGTCGGTGGTGAGGTCACCCGCTCTCACGGTCCGGTGAACGGCTGTGAGAGAACTCCGTTTCCTCGTACCTGACTTCAAATACCATTAATACCATTTTAACCTACGAACCCCTCTCTTCCGCCCAGCCAAATCGCCAGTGGTATTGAGGCTCAATTCACTTCATTTAAAGTTCAATTTCGCAAGTAAAATCTCCAATTCATAACGCTATATTAAACGTCCCATTGCATATGATAAATTGCGACTAATTTTGTGTATAGAAATGAAGAAAAAACAAAATTTTTATCAGCCCTAGCTTCAAACAAGTAAAGAATCCTTGCTCATTACACAATCGGATTCACAATCGATCAGGATTCAATCCCCCCACGTGTCAAAAATTGTAACGCTCTAATTCTCGCAATTTCATTATCGAACCGGCGTCGACCGAGGACGACAGTACCTGGACAAGTTTTTCCTGAATCGACAGTCTCGCGTATCCTTCAGTGAAGGCGATAAAGGGACACAATGTAATAACTCGTAGTCGCAAGAGATCATAGGAGAGAAAAATAATGCTCGAAACTCGGCGATATAGGCACACAAATGGTTCATTTAGCTTTACTTTATGAGCAGAGCGATTATTCGTGTTTGAACATTGAGGATGTTTAGACATAAGACAATATATCAAAGTGCGATTTTTCTAGTTCAAATAAAACTCGTTCGAAACTATAGTCTTTGTCCTCTCAGTGTATCTTATGTATATTCAAGTCGATAACCAAAGAGTCATTCTCAAGCGATTTTTATTTAGTTTCGAAAAATAAATAAAACTCGTGTTTTCAAAGATATAGCGTCTCATAACAGGTTTTTTTTTATTATGTCGAGACTTCAGTGGTTAACAGATCACGTACACCTCCGCGAATTCTCACTTTTTAATACTCTTCAATTCTATAAGAGATCACAAATTTAAAATTTTAATTTTAATTATAAGATGGGTGCAAGTGAATAAATGCAATGAGAGAAAAATATAATTTTTCGAAATACATTTGTTTCAGATAACCCAATTCCCAAAATAACAAAATTCCTATAGTTAAAGTGGCTTTAAATTTTTGTTAGAGAAGTATTTAAGTGACAAAATTGTATTTTTCCTCAGTGTAAATCGTGAGACGCAGTAAAATTTTTCAATAATTTATTTTTTATTTTCACGAGGAAGGGAAGGTCTGTACTAGAGGACCGTTGTCCTAAGATGTGCTATGACAGAGGATAAAACTTCCTCAGGAATATGAAACGCAGAAATATAATTTTATGACTGGAAAAGGGACAGAGTCCTTCTCGAAATTTCGACATTTGTCTAGGATTAAACCGCTCTCGAGTGCGGAATGTGACCGACCGTAATTTCCCCCCCCCCCCCCCCAAACTGTTTTCCCTAAATTTTATAAAGTGTTGTGGAGTGATTTTTGTACAACAGAGAATGCTGTGTTATGAAAGTCCAACAATTGTAATTCAAGTTCTCGGGAAAAACTAACTAATTCACAAAAAGATAATTAAACCCTGATTTTTCCCAATTTGTACCTAGCTTTAGATTCTAAGTTTCGACAGTTCCATGAATTGTAGACTTCTCCGAAAGAAAAAGGAGGAAGCGAAACAAAAAAAAATTGATCATGACGGACGTCGAAATCTAAGTGATTTATTTCACATTTACTAGAGAATTAGCGGAATGACGTCAGTCACGCCGAACGTCGTATAATTCCACTCGATAATTTTTCCAATGGTTTAGAGAAAACAAAAAAAGTGCTGTAGGGTTTTTGGGTCACGTAGACAATTCAAAAGTTAACAATAGGTTGGCTCTGGCCTCTCCTCAATCCGCACTCTCCAATGGAATTTATCCCCATACGATTAAAAATTCCAATAAAATAAAATGAATTGAAAAAAAAAACAACAAATGGTTAAATTAAACTATTGAATTACTTGGAACAATAAAGAAAGTAATTTATATAGCGTTCCACATTCTTGTGGCGTCACAGGAGACCATTGGATAATTACCAAAAACAAAAATACCATTACCAGGAATTCCGACGGATTTCACGTTATTCCACATTTGGTCGAGAGTTAGCGAAAGGAAGTCAGTCACGCCAGACACCGTATAAACTATCTTTCCACGTTACATGTGCGCAAATAACATGCAATACATTCACAAATAGCAGGAAGAAAGCGATTCTCAATACCGACATTCGAGTAAATCGTGAGTGGGAGGCAAACTCATGATAAATGGACAATAAAAAAAAAATTGAAAATAAAATGGAGGAGTGGGCACTTGAATGCCCGAGGCAGGTATAGACTGCGCCTATAAATTAAACTATCCCTCTTTCACCGGAAGAAACTATGACTAATACCCAGCGAGTTATTCTATTATGAAAGAGAAAACATACTGAGCCTTGCATTTGCATTTAAATACCCACCTTGACCTCGTGATAACGCTCCTCCAGGTAGTAGGTGATACCACGGGACTCCTCGTACTTCTCCGAGAGTGCAATGTATTTGTCGTAGTGACGTTTGAACAGTACATATCTGCAATGCAAATTCCATGACATCAATGACGTGAATGAGTAAAAATAAATGACATCAATGACATAAAAACACGTGGTGAGTTGGTTATCATCATCAAGACGACTAGAAGTCGAATAAAAAACAATTGGAGACAGATAAATGAGTAAATGACAAAATCACTGCCCGTGGGATGTGTATCTGACGGATTATTGGTCGAAACCATTCTCTGAATTCTTTACGAATTTGTAATAAAATTTATAATTCTTGGAGTTTTATTGAAATAAGGAAAAATCTAATTTTGCCAAATATATTTATTGTGGACAACCAAATTTCTCCAATTCCTATGTTTAAATTCGCTTTAAATTCTTGTCAGAAGAATATTTGATTGACAAAGTTATATTTTTTTTTTCTCGTCGAGGCAGGCTCAAATTCCCTAAATCTTCCAGATTCAATTCAATAATGAGGGGATCCATTGTTATTTGTAAATTCGATGGAGTCTAATTAATTCTCTGAGATGACCAAGCAACTACTTTGCATAATTTAAAACGTAAAATGGAAAAATAAGTCACTAGTTTAAAAAAATAATTGTGTAATGGGTAGTCGATTGTATTTTCTAAAGTCTAAAGAATACTCTAGAATGGAAAAATCAATAGCCCATGAAAATTATGGTGTAAAGAAATTACGGATGAGAGATTTCCCGATGACTTAAATTTCAGGAAAGTCCTTTTCAACCGACTTTTCAACAAAAAAATATTCAGAGAAAATTTTAGCTATAAAATAGAGATGATGACAACTTTCCGACAAACCAGGTTGAAACCCTCAGTATTTTTGCAACTTATCTGTCGGAAAGAAATGGCTGTCAAATATCTCTGGATATATACTACCAAATTTAGAATTGTTTACCAAAAGAGTAAAAAAACACTGGATTCTCAGTCTTGCCTCACGTGAAATTATTAACATTGGATAATTCGAACATTTGCAGTATAGAAGGCCATTTTGCCGATAAATTGCGGCAAATTATCAAATTTTGCTGTCTGGGTAAATGCCAGACCAGCATCGATCATGAACAGACGAATTTCCAGAAATTTCAGTATTTATAGGTTAGCAAATATCTAACATTAAAATTCCAGAAACTTCTACTAGTTCTGGGACTGTTTCCTGGCATTCCAGACCGATTGAGGTCCTTCACAATTCCCCGTTTCCCTGATTTACCTGACGGCTGACAACCGTCATGGGAATGCACTCTGTGAAAAAAAAAAATTACCAGTCCATCATTTGTGAAGCAGAGATTCTAGATATGATAAACAAAATCGACATTGGTCCAGATTTCTCGTGCGACAAAATCGCTCATTGTATTCACAATCTCATGACTTTTGAGTTCCCCGAGGTGGCGCCGATGATAAAGAAAAATTGTAATCGTAGCATAAAACTTTGCTCACATATAAACGCACTAAAACGTGTCGAGAAAGTGCCTGAGGTCACGGGACGTGGAGAAATCCTAAAATTTCCACATTGACTTTTCGCAGTCATAACAATACCTTCGTCCCTTTGGTTCGAAAATAAAAAAACTTCTGAAATAATTACCTGTAGAGATCGTTTTCACTGACAATGTCACGAATCGAGTCCTCAGGATCAACTCTGTCAGTCGCAAAATTTGGAGGGGGTGAGGCAGTGGCTCGTCTGTTGTAAGGACAGAAGCTGTGATCCCTTTCGAGTAGACTTGACCTCGAGGAGGCATCTCGGAGGGCACTTGATGCCACCAGATCATCCTCAGAGGCGCAACCTTGCTCATGGAGCAATGGACTCGGTGTTCTCGTTGGTGCTCCGGGTCCACTACCCCCCAGTATATCCTCACTCCTCGAATGCCTCATCTCTGAATTCCTATAAATCCCCGGATTTCTCGTTCGAAATACCACATCTCCATTGCTCGATGCAGTTCCATTACTGTTGTGAAAGCCACTTCCGGCCATTCCAATCAATAAATCCGTCATAATATCTCAATTAATATTATTCTTCATGTTCAGAGAACAGAGGAACCTCGTTATTCGCAGGTGTTCTTTTCTATTTTTCACGCCAGAGTTATACTTTCCGGGAAGTGAGATATTCCCAGAGAGCACTTTGAGTCCGGGACTTCCTCATCGATCTCACGAGACACATTGTGTTACCGTTCACCTACCGCTTCTCATATATTTCAGAATATTATTACTTTTCTTCACTGACATCTGTTATCGTTCCGTTATCGGGGCATCGTATATCACTATTGGAGTGTCAACACCATTAAAAAAACCAAGGTCGTTCGGGTTTACGGTCGCGTCTAAATAAACCGAGAGTTAAATATCAAAGGAACATCGACGAGTCTGAATATTGTGTTTCGAGACACTATCTAACGACGTTATTCGTGCTATTGACTCGCTCCCCCCTCTGCCCTGCGCGTCGTTCCTTCGGGGCGTCTCGATTCACCCCTGCGAGTACTCCGTGATGGGGAGAGGAGTCAGAATAATGGATCCTTCCAGTGAACTTTCTTTTTTTTTATCTCACACCTTTTGCACTTCACACAATCGATAATAAAAATCTACTTTCAACAACTGAAATGTCAGACGACGCTGATTAATTCCACAAGCACCACCGGAACGGGCTCCGACATTTCGGGTTTATTTTATCCCGACGTAATATTTTATTGTTGAACATTTTACTGAACCGGGTACACTGCAGTTGAACTTCACGGAGATATTTTCGTATAATTTGGGGTGAAACGGACGCACAGTGGATTGCTTTTATGATTTTTTCATTTCGGAGTATACAGAAAATACAACAGTCTAGCGTCACTTGTTGGTGTAAACTGAAGGGAGACGCTGTACGCTTAGCCGGCTGAAGCGATTCGTGACCGTTACCGAAGAGCCATTCTACTCCCGTGGCCTGGAAAGCGACCGGTGGTCGTGGAAGGGCAGCCCCGGTGGGCTCTTCTCAGGTACAATAACTCTAATCCCCCTGCCCCTCGCCGGCCCGCTGTGGCAGACGCTCCCCAGCCCCCCGGTCCCAGAGCTGATCAAAGTTGAACGCCATCTATATACAAAGAGTGGGAGGGAGGGAGAGAGAGAGAAAGTACAGGTATTTTTTCTATGAGGTCGATCATGTAGAATTCGTGGAGTCAGTGTGAACGGCTCGTGGGCCGGTTTGTTGTTAAAGGATGGCCAGTCGAATTTTTAATTGTTTAAAGAGGGATCTGATAGTTGGAGGAGCCCAGCAAGTCAGGGGAGGGCATCATATGAGAGGAAAGCCCGTTGGAGTTGCAAGGACAATCGCTGAGAGGCTAGCAGGTGAGTGTCAAGTTGTTGGAGCTGATTCTAACCTCAAAATGGAATTATTTGTATATTCTTACTTTGATGTTGTTTTTATGTAGAATTGAATGCCAAGGATCCAGAGCTGAGTTATCGAGTGGATATTGGATTTCAACCAAAGAAGTATTCGAGGAGTCAGGTATCAGCTGGCTTTCTGGAGAATGTCAAGAGGAATAGGAAAGATCCAGAGATGGAGAGGCTGGCTCGTCGAAAAGAATGTAAGAATATTACTGATTTGATTGATTACTGTGTGGTAAGAGAGAGTAGAATGAAACTGATACTTTTGACGTTTAAATTCTATTGATGATTTATCGAATTTTTGATTGAATGGGATTTTTCATGTAGAAAGTAGAGGCAGACCTTTGTTTGTGTATTGAGGCGTGAATTAATTTTTGAAGACAATGTTCGGCGCACATCAATCTAATTCTCATTGTTCTCAGCTCTCATGAGAAACATCATTCTGGATCTCGGAGGCCTGAGGAAAATGAGTGGTTACTTGAAAGAGTGTGATCTACATACGTTATGACGTTGCAATTAATCATTTTGGAGTTTTAGATAAGATGCAGATGTATTTGTTCCTAAACTTGACATATAATTTCGGAACCAATAATAAGAAAAATATATTGAAGATTGTTTTAGGATTTCTCTGGGCAATTTTACTGAAAAAGCTCTTAAAATAACCTCTTTATTTGATTTGTTATTGATGAATGTCTGGCATTTTTTTGCTAAACGAATTAAGTGTTATAAAAAAAGTTATTGTAATTGTTTCTATCTCCGGTAAATTTTAAAATCTGCTTCGAGGACTCAGCAGAAAGATAAGCCGACTTTAAATCGTTTTACCACTGCTCTACTGATTTATGCATACAAAATGTATGGATTATTCGCAGGGAAATCATTAATGCTAGCAGACAGTAATTCTTAAGACACATTCCATTTTATTAGTAGCATAAATAATGGAATATTGAAATACTAGAACGACTACTAATTGAGTACAAAATTGGGACATTTCGCTAGAAATTTTAGCTCTCCTGCGCTTGGAACAGTGAATTTGAAAAAAAAACAATACAATTAGATCTGACTACAAAGCAGGTGTGAAGGAGGTCTTTCCCATTATGAATAACTGGAGATGAATCAAGATTTTTTGTAGTATTTTTGTTAGGCATCACAATGAGATCTCATTCATCCAAACAGCATAATTTGAGTAGAAGACATTGATGATGTAAAGAGGTTATATTTAGCTTACTTTCCCCTAAAGGTATATTACCACTATTTCATTAGTGCTTAAGAATACGAACTCCTATTGCATGAGGAGAGAGCATATAATCGGGATTTTATTGGGCAATTATATCTGGTCTATCTTAATTTCAACATGAATTCTCTTAAGGAACAGCGTGGGCTCTTCAAGAAAAAGTGATCATTTAATTTAAATATCTCAAATTGTTGCCAAAATTTTTGCACTCATCAGTTGTATAGATAGAAAATTGGTCACCAATTTTGAGACTTTAGGCTCAATTGGGATCAGAATATACTCGCAATGACCTCTTTTCGGGCCTCATTTTTCTCCCTTCAATACGCGCAATCGATATTTTCTGTAAATCCGAAATGATAAATATTATTTTCGAGCTGCCATGAATATTTTTTAGAACAAGTCAAGAGCCTCCATGTTGCTCCACTCTTCTGTCATAAACGTCCGCTTTAGCTTTGGAAAGTTGAGCAGCGGTGAGTGTGGTTAGTAAGTGGATGGGTGACCACAAGACACTCGAAGAAATATGGAAGACTTTCGAATGCATAAAACTGAACTTTAATAATTAAATATATTTCACACTCTCCATTTTTGCCGGGCGCATAAAAATAATCGGAGCTGTCAAGCTAAAACTGTTAGCATTTGCTTTGAAATAAAGAATTTTTAATTCTTAATTGTTGTATCAATTGAAATTCATCTATAACTATGCATTCACATATTCCACTTTAAGATATCAAATCATGTTTATTGCACTTGTGGTTGTTTGATTGCAGATATCCATATATTTTTCAAATGTTTATTTTTTATTTTTAAGGTAAGATTTATATTGCAGTAACAAAATTCTACGGAGTAGCTTCGTGAAGGTATCATCAGAGGCATTCTTGAATAACAAATTTTTCAATCAATACAACGATATACTTTAGCTATTAACCGGACACTAGTCACCGTCTTTCATCAATTGATCAAAAATCTATAGAATCTCGATTTTTCAATTGTTAGGCCCATAAGTACATCCTTAACTCCGAATTCAACAATAATAAATTTTTATTGGATTTGTAATTTCGCCCCAAACATCTCCAAAAAGTTTTCATGACTGCTAAACTAATGAAGAAAAATATTGTCGAGCAACTGTCTCAACAAAATTATTCTAATTCTATAACCAGTAATTCTCGTTATCCAAAAGTTGTCAGTCGCACAATCAATTCAAAATTGACACAATCATAATCTCTCAATTATTTGAGCTCGTAAATATGCAAGATCCACTAATGTTTATTTGCATTCTTCTTCAGTATCGATTGACCTAAAAGCAGTAAAGGAGGATTGGTGGCGAACTGATGCTGCAAACCACATAAAAACAATAGCAGAGCATTACGGTATCTTCAACGACCTTTATGGTGATGCATACTTTTATCCCGCAATTCCTTTGGAGATCAACTACAGTTTGAATGAGGAAACGATAGCACCCGTTCACAGAGGGAATTTGTTAAAGCCAAATGAGGTGAAGAATATTCCCTTTGTCAAATATACTGCTGAGTCGGATACTCTGTGGACACTTCTTCTGACAACTCCTGATGGGAATTTGACGAATAGAGAGCTTGAGTACTGTCACTGGTTCGTTGGAAATATTCCCGGTGATCAGGTTGATAAGGGAGACATTCTGATTGATTACATGATGCCCATTCCAGCACGTGGCTTAGGCTATTGCAGATATATATTTGTGCTTTATAAACAAGAGAAGGAGATTGATTTTTCCAAGTATAGAAGGTCCCAGCCCTGCTTGGAGTTGGAGCAACGCAATTGGAAGACACTGGACTTCTACAGGGAGCATCAGGAGGTTCTCACACCCGCTGGCTTAGCTTTCTATCAGGCTGATTGGGATTACAGTGTCAAGGAGTTTTATCATCATACATTACGTGAGTATTCCCCTCATTTAGGCTTTTAACGTAGGGTTTAATGTAGCTCCACAGTCAGCAATAGCATTTTTTGGACTGCAGCAGTAGGCCCTGATATTTTTAGTCATTCAATTTCACAAGTTCATTGCATTTGCAACATATTAGGTTTTTTTCCCAATATTCCTGGTCATAAATAAATGATTGGATTTGCCGCAATTTGGTGAGTCATTTTCTAATCGGCGTTATAAAATTTCTCGATTGTTTTACATCCGGTGAAACAATTTTCGGCTTCTAATCCTTAATCGTAACGGTAATGTTTTAAATTGTGGATTTTTTCGTAAGACACTGAGTTTGGTGGGTTTTTTTTTCGAAAATTAAAACGGCTGGAAAATCGACTAACAAAATACGGTGAAAATGGTGAGTCGAGATGAATGAATTCAATTATTATTTGTTTTGTTGATGGATATCTTTGGAGCTAAAGAACAGTCGGAAATACTGATGAGTTTGTTTTTGTAGCTCTTAGTTTGTAAAATTTTTGAATTCCCTACAAGTTTTGTCGTAATTTATAGAAATTGATTTCACAATCAAATCAAATTATCTTTTTTATCTTCTCGTCCAAGTTGATTGAACATCAGCATCAGTGGGTAGTTGATAAAACGAGATAAGTCGACTTGAGGGTGAGTTTTATGGCGATTATCGTTGAATGAGAGGGAGATCAAGAGATTTCTGTTAGCTACATAAGACGCTCGCAGAAGATTTCTCGTTTTCCTTAAATTAAGGATTTTCATCCATTTTCCAAAAATCAGATTGGTTTATGTTTGAAAAAAATCCGTATTTTTTTCACTGAAGACGAAATGGTTTTCGTGGATTGAAATGGTTCTGAAACTCGTTTTTATTGTGCCGACAAGATAATTTACTAGAAATTATCAAAAGAAGGTTTTTAGAATTTTCAACGAAATTATTTGAGCACTAATATTAGTATTTCGTATCGGAAAAATGTTTGGTTTGAACGGCTTTCGCTATTTAACCACCACAGGCAAGAAATTACTTCTCAATTAAGGTCTGATTGTACCCCCAGCCGAATGTTATCTAGATTATTTTTGTTTTGAATTTTTTATCAACAAATGCGTCTATTCGAAAACTCAGTTTTTGTAATAAGTAGATCTGCAAGAATTGTAAATGTACTAGAGAAGATGAGGAAGAATTTCAAAGAGTACTTTTGAGAAATAAGTGAGTAGAGGGTAAAATAATGAATGGGTAATTACCATGGCAAATAGCATCCAATCAATGTCAACATGGGGAGAGGCGAATGATGCTGAAATGTGAAATCTTGCGATTCTCCGCACATAGGGCGACAATTAGAAAAGGGCTCTATGAAAAAAATTATACAAAATTTTCTGTATTTTTAAGCTTGTTCCGCGAGGATACGGAATACGTGACAAAAAACTTGACGAAAAATTGTGATGCTAATTATCCGTCACTTCAAGTCATCCATGTTCTCAATTGTTCCTCACAGTTATTTAATATTTTTTACTTTGCCCTCTACTCACTTATTTCTCAATATTTCTCAAAAAAGCTCTTTGAAAATGAAATGTTCCTAATTTTCTCTAGTTTCGTTCAAGAATATATTTATAATTCTTGGGGATCAATTTATTACCAAAAATAAGTTTTTAAATACAGGCCTTTGTAGAAAAGAATTCAATACAAAAACAATTGAGATAGGGTTCGGCGGGGAGTCCGGGCCCTAAATAATAAATAGATGATTGTATCTTTTAATATCGGAATCACATATTTCTTGATAAAGTTTTCTCTGTAAAACATATTTTTGTCCTGAAAAGGGACTGTTTTGCCTAACTAAGTTGCCTCATTAACGAAATATTTCGTTGCCGTTGAAAGCAGAACAATTATTCACCAGTTGAGACTTTCAAATTCGAGGCGAACAATTACTTTTTTAGTAATTCTCCACTAGCCGCTTTTGTTGGCCCAAACAAAACTTGTTTGAGAACTTGTTCCTTTTTTCTCAGTGTATCTACTGGACAACCGGATTTTTTTTTAAATTGAGAATTTACCCACTAGAAGGCTCCCAGAAAGTAAATAAAAAGCCAAGGCAGTGTCGAAAAATACACGGAATTCTGTGGCCAAAGAAAAATCTCGAGTACTCTGGAAAAATCCTGGAAATGTTTAAAATATTATGGGAACTTAAATTGTCCTTATACTGCCATTAGGTGCATATTCTTTCTTTATTTATGGAAGAAAAAATAAATATCTTAAGACTTGGGTCAACGTAAGAAAAAATAACTTCGCCTTACATAAATTGAATAAAAAATTGAATGCACACGATTTTTGGATAAATATCCTCGAGAAAAATTGAATGCAAACGAAACTCGTAGCGAAAGTGGCTTGTCTTTTTTTGCACTTTATTACTGAAATAAAGATTAGCAATGATAATCAGCATTACTCTTCCCCTAGTACTTTCTCCGACTTTTGTTTCGAATCAGAGAATGCCTTCAGGAGAGTTTCAAAAAAATTCTAAAGTTTGTTTTTTTTTTAAATTCATTGTTTTGTAGAAATGAAGGCACCAATCTTCGAATACGACTTCCCCGCTCCCTACATTCGACCTCAAGAATGGTTTCCGAAAGGCCGACCCTTCAATTTATATATGGATAAGTATCGAGACCCAAAAGACATCAATAAGGACTTCCTCCTGAAGCAACTCAAAGAGATCGACCCCTTCAAGGAAACTAAACCAAAATGCAAATATCCCAATGCCCATTCAATCAAAAATGAACCGTCGTGGCTGGTACTTGAGAAAAGAAAGGAGCGTTTGGGTTTGGGGCGTATAAATGAAATTAATTAATTTATTAGTAAGTATTGAAAATAAAAATTTTTATGAATAAAGTGTGAGTAATGGGGGATATATCATTGATAACGTGTATTTGCTTCGACGATTTGCTGACTACGGTTTTTTATGTCCTCTCGAGTGAAGACTGACGTATCGATCACCTCGTGCTCCACGACGATTCCTACATGAATTATGAAAATTGGAGAAAAGAATATTCAATATGATGAACTACGTGGGGGTCTGGTGGAGGGAATCAGGTCAGAAGTTCACTTTGAATTATTATTTTATTACTGAAGTTTAAGCATGAGGAAACTATTGAAAAATCAGGCGCCTTCGGTAGATAATTCCATTAGATTTGGTGGGACTTTTACGGAAATTGTATTCGATTTGTCCAATAGGAATATTTGCGATCGAATATTTCTGTTTGATATTTGATATTTGATAGTGAATATTTTTATTGGAAAAAAGTAATACAATGAGAGGAGAAATTAATAGAAGGGAAGAAAACGAAAATTTATATGAAGCAATTTTTATAGAGCGACTAATCAAAGTATATTGATTTTGTCGTATCAAATAGGCTCTATTAAACTTGTTTGCAAACTACCGAATTTTCAAGTGGAATCGAAAATCTAACAGAATTTTCAACAGAATTGTCTAAAAAAATTTCAATGACTCAGAATAAAATACTTTACCAGTAGGTTCAACGTCCTCCTCGCCAAGTTTCATTTTTGAATGGATATCGGCCACATAATTTTGATACAAAATTCTTGCGTTCCGTTCACTCTCCTCGTCAAGATCCAAATTACACATTCCAGAGAGAATCGCCATCTTCACAGTTACTTGAGAAAGCAGAGAAAGAGCTGCAACAAATGCCCCACTAATTAATACCACAATTAAATCCAAATGATAATCTATTCACCGTCAGTGTCGACTGTTTCTACTCTCGGTGTGTCGGGTTTGAACGATCGCATTGACCTTTCATCCTCACTTTCCTTCTCATCATTACGCCTGGCTTTCTCCCTCGTCTTTTTATCATGATCCTTTGTAGCCTTCTTACCACCTCCACCACCGCCTTTTCCTCGTTTCACAATCTCCAGCAAGCCCAGCATATTTAACAAAGCGCTTCGTACATTAATTAATACTTCACCCTTGGCTCGCCTTTTTTTCTCGCAATCCGCTTTTCTTCTCTTTTGATACTCTATCTGCTCTAGGGTTTCCTTCTTGTTCGCTTTATATCTGGGTTAAAAATGTTGTAGTGCAGTGGAGTATTTTGGTAGAAATAAAAATTTCATGTTGATTAGGCTGTAGTATAAAATTACCGGGCGAGAAATTTTTTTCAGTGAAAAATTGAACTTCCGTTTGATAATTGTGTTGCATTTTCGCTTTTCGAGAAAAAAAACATCCAGTTTCACAGCAAAATTCAACATCTTGAACCAAAATTATGAACACCGCTGGATAATTTTTATTAAGTAGTCAATAAATTTTACTGAGTAGCACACGATTACCGAACGGAATCGAACGGTCATAATGAAAAATTGAGAATTTCAAGAAGAATATTGGACAATTGATGTGATTGAGAATAGAAAATAAATTTCCTTTAAAAAAAAAAAGAGCGTTGCAGTGACCCAACTAACGACAGAAAATAATAAATAAATAAATTCGCGGTGAATAAAATCCCACCACAGAATCCATCGAAAAGTAGACAACAGAATAATTTCTAACTACGTTCGGGCTCATTGTGTCCCAATAAATTACCCACACGCTCCAGAAACCTTAAATTAACAAGTGCACTAATAGAGATATTACTGGCCAGTCGTAGTAATCATAGAGTGTTCCAAATTGGCGAGTATCACAGAGGCGTGTTCCTTCTTATTCAAGTATAAATTACGATCCTCAAGGTTTCTGTTGAATTGCCCAATCAGACACTCCTTCTTCCTCTTCTGCTCCTCGAATCTACCGAGTCAATGAACCATATGAGAGCCGTAGTAATGTGACCACAGGTGTCTGGCCATTACCTTGTGAGTATTTCATCGGAGGAACGTATCATTAAAGCGTCTTTGACCTGCTCGAATGTGGCATCCAGCTCGTCAATTTGTTTTTTCAGATCTTCGTCGACTACTGACTTCTTTCTACCTTTCAGGGTCTCCGCGTAGTCCATGTCACTCTGGAAAAGTCAATTTCTGTTAGCGTAAACGTTTTCTTCTCTTCTCATTCTTTTAGCTTTTTTCTTTATTTTTTTTTTTTGTTCGACATTTAGTGAACTCATATACCTCCACTCGGACGAGAGACCGTGCATGTTGCCACAGGTTTTTAACTTTTGTCCGAGCTCTTTTGAGATTTTTCTCACGTTCCTTCATATTCTTCCAAACATCGTTGGCCATTCTAGTGTATCGCTGACGCGTGTCGTCGAGATCCTCAGCAGCTAGTTGACCCATTGTTGTCATGCGTAATAGGACAGTGCATTGTTCCACTCTGTCCCCCTTCAAGGCCTCCAATACTGCGTCAAAGCAGAATGTCTCCTGCGGAGAGTAAATGACTGAGATAGAAAAAATTTCCACGTTCCAGGGCGTGTGGGATTCTCCACGTTTTTTTGTTAGAAAAAATTGTGACGTGGAGCATCATAGCATTTTCATTTTGTAATAACATTTATATGTTGATAAACAGAAGAAATCGAGTAATTTTCACTCCCACTTGATATAAAATATGATGGAATTACGGGATCAGGGAAATGAAAAGAACTGGACACCCATTAATTTAAATCTTTCATGATGATAGCTTAGTCAAAGCCGTCTTTACACTAGGAAAGAGAAGCAAGAACCTTCGGTGGGTAAACTGAAAAATTAAGTCTCTTTTTTTTTTAATACTTTCCTTGTTATTCCCTGCTTACTTTTTCAAAAATGTTCAACATCCTTCGGTAGGTCCTGTTAACAGCCTTTGCTGCAGTCTCATTAGCTCGGGCTTCGTGATAAAGTGCAATCAGCCTCTGTTGATCGCGATCAGGTTCTGGTACCAGGGACTGCAGGTCATATTCATCTCTCAAGTGTGTCAACTCAAGCTGTTTAATCAGAAGAGTTTTACAATTGAATAGTATTTGATGGGCTTGAGGAATGGCAGAACGAGAAAAGGGGATTCAAGTCGATATGGTTTTATTAACTTCCCGATAGAGGGTTATATATATATTTTTTTTAATTTTTCTCGAGCGAAAAGAGATCTAGAGGCAAGCTTGTTATGACGTTTTCTTATCTCTTCGGATTTCACGGATGTTCATCAGAAAGTCACTCTGGAGTTTGCTATAGGGGTCCCACATTATTCATCAATGTCAACACAATTCAATTATCACTGAATGTTAATTGTTTAAAGAAAAGGGGAGAAGTTATAAATGTGTAATTATCAAAATTATAAAAGGCCTGAAGATTCGATTACTAAACAATTCTCTCGTTTTCAGTGACTCGAGTGCATTAGAATTTTATCTGGAATCGAAGTATAGTAAAGTATAAGGAGGGAGTCCACTAATCCAGGTTTTACCTACTTCACTATTGAGTCAAAGATATTCTTACAAAATCGAAGGAAAATTAATTGACGTGGTAATTAAAAAATTGAATGATAATAATAATAAATAAGAAATAGGTATTCCCAGGGAAGTACCCTTTTTCAAAATAACGAACGGAATATTATTTATCAATGTCATTCTAATTTGTTTTAAGCAACTGGTGTGGACATTTTTGCTAGAAAAATTTATCACTTCTGTTAAGATTTTTTCAACGTCAACTCTATTAACGATGATCTAGCTGTAGAACATGAAATAGTGAAGACATTATCGAACTTGACTTTTTCGAGGAAAGGAATTTCACCACAATAGCCTTGAGCTTTTGAAATGGAAGAGCATAATGAACCTTGTGATCAAAGAATTCCTTCATTTTTTTGCGCTTGATGTAGTACAATTTGTCCAATTGACGTCGTTTGAGGCAGTTATCCTGGTCAATTGCATCGCAAACCGCCTGGAGGAAGAGAGAATATAAGATTTTTCATTTTTTTTTATTCGAGGTAGATTATAGAGTGAGGGCCGTACAAAATAATCCTACGCCTGGATTGTGATTTTCATATGCCAACTGAAAGTCCTTGTGACCCTGTAATACTGTGTGTATTCTTCTTCGGTCGCCATTCTCAACCTCGTTTAGAATGCCCCGATACTCCTTGACTTCTCCATTGAGAATTTTCAACTCCCTCGAGGTGCGTTTCCGTACTCTACCAGCATCAATTGCTCGTAATTTTTTTTCACGTCCTGCAAACATTCATTTTCTCTGTATATCTCCACCAGGAGTTTTATTCATGAGAAATTACCGTGTAATTTCAGTATTCCCCGGTACTGCGTGATTTTGTCCCTGATTGTCCAACGTTTGTCTCTCATTCTGCAATTTTTGGCCCCCTTGGATAACATTTTGGTAATATCAAAATTTTAAATGTCAGGTGAATTGTACAAAAAAACTTCAGAATTTAATGGACTTCATTTGTCAGCAAAGTTCAGAGAGTCGCCCAGTTTTGGTCATAAAATTAACAGTCCTGAAGTTTCTTAATTTCTACATTTTTTAAGATTGAGGAACGTGAACACTAAAATATGAACGAGTTTTTTTTAATTCTGTAGGGGCGAAATGCAATAAGTTCGGTACGGCATTTTTATTGATCATACATTTACCCTTGAAATTCTGAATTAAATTGTCTTATTTTTTTTAGTATCAGATGCTGCAGACGAAAGACGTTTAGTTTTATTTCCCAAATGACTTATGATCGGAATAAAAAAACTTGGATTTCAACATTTACTCATGGAATTATATACATAAACCTTATTTCGAAGAGTATCGAACGATTTTTTTCCGCAGACTGTGGACAGGATGAAAATTCAATTTAAGGCCCCAGTAATTAAGCAACACCTTTTTTTATCTAGTACATTCAAAGGGGGGAAACAAAATTACATCTCTCCAAATTATTATTTTTTAAGAGAATACTTTATTTGTTTCAAGCGCTAGACGCACTCGAATACTGGACCAATACCTACTCGTACTATTATGAGGTAAAAAACTTAATCGAACAACTCATCAACTTATATAATTATCTCTGGGTATTGAGGCGAGTGGACGTGCGGGGCAATGGTCGATTTCATCCCATGTTTTTTAATGCGGAAAATTGTTAAATTTCTTATTGATAGAGCTCATCCCTTCTTTGTTTTTTTGGAGCCTTTTTTGTCTGCAACGGAGTCGATTCTTTTGGTTGAGAGGATTCATTTCCCATCGAGTTTCATCGGAATGTGCGCGCATGTTTAGTTTGAAGTTTCTTTGGAGAGTGTCGATGCAACGAATTTCCTAGAGTTGTAAATTATAAAAACTGAATCTCAATGTTTTTTAGGCATACCTGTTCTTCTTTCTAGGCCTTATGGCTCTAAAGTGATAAGAGGATCCTCCTAAATTTTTCCGGATACGCAGGTTTCAACAGTCGATTTTTTGACAATTCCGTTTGTGTTTTAAATATGAATTTTCCATTCAGCAGTCCTTTCAGATCATACCTAACGGTGCTCTGTAGGTCCTTTTCGAAAAATAATGGGAAAATCATGACAATTTTAAACTGGTTTGGTTTATCTTTAAAAAAAACTCCTCATTTGTCAACCTGCGAACAGATACCTGAAGGTCTACCCTGCTCGATTTTTTCTTTTTTATCCCTAGATTTTTGGAAATTTGCGAGAATCTCTGCTCATTATAGCCGTTGACCGAACTACTAATTACACTCAAAAACAGAAATGAAAAATTATGATCTTGGGATTAGGTGAAAGATCATAAAACCTGATATGTCGGCTACTAGGTCTCAGACGGGAAGACTGATGATTAGAATATAAAATGTACACATAAAGGACGCCTTTTAGCCCCCAAACCACGACAAAATTCTCCAATACGGCAGCCGAATTTCACTCGCGAAACACAAATGATAATACCTAGGAAGACAACACATACCGGTAACCTAGTTGCCGACATTTTACATTTTATGAGCTTTGGTTGACCCCAAGATCATAAGTATTTTTAGCTGTTTTCGGCCGTAATTAATCATTCCGTAAACGGACATAATAACCCTGACGGATCACTCGATTTAGGACTCGACTTGTTCACTTGATCGAGTGCCGTTCGATCACCGCTCAATAGGTGACATTAGTCGGCTATAGATCGACAAGCGATCGACCGGCCATCGACCAGAGATTAACCGCCGTTTCACCAGCCATCGACCGTGTGAACAATTCGATACCCTATCGAATCGTTATTAATTCACTTTCGAAGGATCTGCCAGGGAAGCCAGAATTCTGGAGAAGTTTGGGGAATCTAGGCAAAAAGAGATTATACGAAAAGGTAGCTAAGCTTTATCGTTGTGTTTACAGCTGTTACTTAACAGAATAACGATGAAAAGGAATATTGGAAATCAGGACAACATTTTCGCGGCAAAAGCATTTTCAAGGTGAAAACGGAAATCGATGTTCTATCTTGAAATAAGAGGCAAAATGAATTGCATCCAACATTTTCTGGTGCTTTCGACGACCACAATTCGTCAGCTTCCCGAAATTCCTCCTTTGAATTTGCACCCATTTCTTTAATTACTCAAAAGCCACTCCAGCCATGCATTGAGACTGCAATAGAAATGCCAGTGGAATGAGAGAAAAAAAATGCAATTCCAAAAGAAATGAATGAGACGGTTTTTGCGAAAACTCGCAAACATTCTCGATTGCCCTCGTCGCTAGAAACTTCATGGTAGTCACAAAAGTCAAGTGAGATAAGAGGCCCGAGTCCTCATGATAATCCGACAACCCTCAGCTCCGGGTATACGTCAGTGCCAGGAGGTAAGAGGTGGAACCGACTGTGGGTGGATGAAGAGGACCGGCTTGATTGGATGGCTCAATTGAAATGCGAGTTTAATTGGGGTCGTGCAGCCGTTATTCTCGTTACCACCCTCGTTACTCGGGAATTCATTTGCCCATCCTTTTCTCCGCATTGCCTAAACCCATTCATCGATTTCATTGTCCAGGAGAGCCGATGAAACTTTGTGCACATTGTCCAGACACTTGTAAAATTCAGATGACCATTCACCATTTGCGCCTGCACTTTTCAATAGACCGAGTGAGTGACTTGACCCACTTTTCGCACAAGTATAAAATTCACCTCATTGTCGGGATACGTGACTCAGTGGGCTTGGTTAGCATGAATTTTCACACCCACTTGCGGTGAGGGAATTTTTTTTTTTCTTCTCTGTACTCAACTGAATTCGTACAGCCGATGGGGGGGAGACGGGAAAATTACTGCTCCCTCGTTTTCAGAGAGAATTGAATTTTTTTTTCGAGCGTCTTATTAGGTCAATGATCCGTCTACTCCGTTCGTAGCTGACGCAGTTTCTCTCGCAAAATTGAGGAGGATGGCGGATGAAAGGAACACCAGACCAGAGCAGAATGAGAGACACGTCGATTCGCTGATGCTTATGATTCCAATCCCCTCTCTCTCTCTCTCTCTCCCTTGTTACATTACGTACCCGCTTGACGATCCTCGAATGCGTAGCAATACATTTGTGCAGACACATTTATACCTCAGTGGAGCCTCGAGAGACTCTGTCTCGGTTCTTTCTGCTCGTAGAGCT